>JAOEHX010007644.1:0-13042 GCA_025448015.1 Bolborhynchus lineola
TGGATATGAGGAAGAAATTCTTTACTGTGAGGGTGGTGAGGCACTGGAATGGGTTGCCCAGGGACGTTGTGAATGCTTCATCGCTAGTGGTGTTCAAGGCGAGGTTGGAGAGAGCCTTGGGTGATATGGTTTAGTGTGAGGTGTCCCTGCCCATGGCAGGGGGTTTGGAACTAGATGATCTTAAGGTTTTTTCCAACCCTAACTATTCTATGATTCTATGATTCTATAAAGGCCAAACATGTGCCTGCATAGATAGAAAATGATATACAGTAGGGGGGAGTTGTTATTGCATTTTTAAATAATAGGAATATTGGGTGATGCTAAAATGCATGTCTGTTTTGTTCTGCTGCAGGGGATAAAGAAACCATTCTCACTTTCCGTCATGTGCTAATTCACAGGTTTTGCAGTTAGCCTGTCAAGGATTATGACACTAATCTAAGATTAACATTGACTTTGGTTTTGTAAATGCTTTAACTGGTGTTGTACCAGATCTAAATTATATGCTCTTCTAAATTGCAGGAATGTAAATGTGTTATGTTTTGCTATAAACATTGGAGCGTTGCTATCTTAATCTGACAGCAAAAAGAGTCTTTCAACATGTATTAAACCACAAGCCTATGAAGCCTTTTTCTTTGCTACTGTATTACCTTCCCAAAATTGTTACCAAAATAATTTATACTCTTGTTCGACTAATGACAGCTTCACACAACCTCTCCTGAGCTTTCTAAAGACCTTATTCAAACTATAAAGCTTTAATGTCTGGTTAGGCTATGCAAAAAAGCACTTTGGTTTTTTTGCTTTATATTTTACTTTTGTTTTCTCTGAGTGGTCTCTTTATATAAAGTAATAAAGAAAACAAATCATCACTGATATATTCTTTTCTGTGTTTTGACTTATACTAAATCCACTTTACAATGGAGTGACACTTTGCTTTTCTTCAATAGCTTTTGGTGGCCAAGCAGAATTTTGAATGATTTTAGAAAAATATGCATAAGCCATCTTACCATTACTATTTGAAGAACCTCAGCAATGTGGAAAAATATTGTACAACATAATAGTGATGCATGGATTTATTAGGAATATGTAATTCAGCATACTTTTCCATTGTTCTTAAATTTACACCTACTGAAAGAATGAAAACATATCAAAGTTTGAGTCATCATAAGATTCAGTCCTATGGATCCATTTCTGCCTTTGTCTCTGTCTAAACAGGTGTATCCTAGCTTCTCTGCTAAGCTCTACTGATGAAGAAACAAAGCTAACAGTCGCTAGGGTATGGATTAAGTTCAGGGTCTGACCACAGGAATTTAATGACATACAATACATAGCAGTATTTGTATTACCTCAAGCTGAAACTCAATTTATGTTTGCCTCTGGTTTGAACAAACTGGCGAAAAAGATAATTTATGTGGCAGAGACAGAGGTTAATGCCAGCCTGACCCAAGGCAGAGTATTTTCTAATCAAACATTTTTCTTACATCATTCCGTTCACATGGAAACTTTCAGTTTTGTTGGTGCTTCAATTTTTGATGATAGAAAAGTGCTCTATTAAAAATGCTTTGACCTCCATTCCATAGCTTCTTGTTAATCTGAAGCCTAGAGTGAAAGATGAGAACAATGTGAATGGGCATGGCTGTAAGTTTTTTATTGCAAGGATTGTTGTATTTGCCCCTGTAGCAGCCAGAAGCAAATATGGGTTGCACCTGGTAGGAATCTGTCAGCTCTCAAAACATTTGAGAAAAGAAGCACATGTTGGCAGTATCCAGATAAAGAATCATTTCAGGAGTAAATAAAGTAGCAAATGGCAAAGCAGATGATGTTTCCTACCTCATTAGTCCTGCTAGGGTCCACAAGTAGTGGAAGAGATTAATGTTATGTGTTAATGTACCAAACATGCCTATACAGAATACCTGTCCCAAAGTATTCAACTATGGAATCAGAGAAGGAATTATCTTCAAATGTGGGGAAACTAGGAACACAAATTGCTGAAAACCCTATATCTGTTCTGAGGAAACAGAATCCATATCACAAAAGTCCATAGTGAGTTGCTTAGCTTCCCCTTCCTCCATTTTGGGCTCCCACACCCACTTTACGTCACTTTATTGCTTCATTTAGTTCACGCTTTCAGGAACACCAGACTTGTTCACCCATAGGAAGGCACAGTGTTTTGTGCCTGGTGTTTGATGAATCAGGGTTAAAGTAGGTGTAGCCCAGCTGAGCAGAAAAAGATCAAAACATTGCCAGTTTCCTATTTTATAAGCATGTGCTCTATTTCAGAAATATATGTCTATTGACGTTGCTGGACTGCTCACTTGGGCAAGTTTTCTGGATTATGGCTCCTGCTATTCGCCCTGCATGCATGCATTGGGAATGACTGTAAATTTATGTAAGCCAAATCTAATCTAATTTGAAATCATGACTTAAAGTAATATTAGTCTAATATTTATAATTAGATTCCACTATTTGATTTTCCTGTGTGTTTTCTGTTTTCATAGGGTTTCCTTAGCATTTCCAAAGGTTTATCTTTTCTCTTGTGCTCTTGCTGATGGCTGTTAGTGGGGAAGGAAAACAATTAATGAAATTATCTTCAGCAAAGATCTATAGTATGAAATGTCATTTGTTGGTGACAATCAGATAAGGGAATTTTATTTCCAGTGACCATTAAAACTAAAGCACAACACTCCTGGAAATGTAAGACACATCCCCCCTAATACTGCAATTCCTCACCAGATAAATTTAATTTGGTGATGGTAAGATGCTTAATGTTATTGGCTATGATCAGATAGATGGAAGGAGAGATGGAAAGAAGCCAGCAATACTTTTAGGATCTGCTTTTTTTTCTGATCCCTTGATTGCATATAATTTATTTTGATTTTCAGTCTTCCTTAATTTAATTTGACTTCATTTGCTATTTAGAGTGGTTACTTATGTCCCCATTTGGCTTGCTATACTTCTATTTCTCTGGGTGGTCTTTATTGAATAGTTCTGTAATCTCCATCTCATTTAATTGTCTTGTGAAATGTGATTTGATATTTAGGGCTACAAAGTCTCTGATGATCTGGTTTTATTTGATTTTGACTCTCATTTCTCCCTATCTAAGGATTAGGGTGGCAAAATGTATTCTGCTTCTAGCATTTTCCTAGCAAACAGGATTTCCTGGCAGTGTTAACTTCTCTTATTTAAATACCTAGATATAGCAAAGTTCAACCATTCAGTCAGCTTGTAAAAGCTGTTGGTATGAACAAGAGAAAGATGTGATTCTGCATACTATTTGTGTAAAATTTGTGGGTCTTCCCAGGTGTTTTAGTTTGGCCTGAGCTTGAGTATAGCCACATATGGAATGTTTTAGAAGTAGACAGAGAAAACTGTAAAAAGTTGAAAAAATATTCAGAAATTAAAACTGTCTTTGTAGCCAAGAGGACAGATATTTCTTTCTGGTGGAGGATAGTCTTCACAGGGGTTATTTGAAAACAGTAATACATGACATGCAACCTGAAATGAGTTGGAATAATATCAAAAATATAGAAGCAACAATATGACAAAATGACTATATAAGAAACAGTCATACTGGAACAGTAAAGCATAAAAGAGTAATGATATAATGTTTTTTCATTGCATAACTGTAAACATTGCATTAATTATGATAGAAGTAACCAGATTTAAGAAGGAGCTGTGATTTTCAAGACAAAGCTGAGTCTTTAAATAAAAGATTCTTTCATAACCACTTTCTTGTGCCTTGTTTTGTTTTCAAACTGAAACAGTCTGACATTGAATTTTTTGTACTGGAACTGTTGCTTCCAGTCGTATACTGTGTCCTAACTGATGTAGCATGGCACAGTGGGGCTCATTTTCAACACAGCTTGCAGGAGAATTAAACAACTCAGATCACTACTAATAGGAGTCCTGCCCCTTATCTCTGAAGTTTTGTCCCGACATCAGGACATACTTGCAATACTAACAAACCTTTTGAGAAAAAAAACCCACACTGTTTTATGCAGTCTTGGAGAGCGAAGGTGGAAAATGAGTGGAAGAGGAAAGGAGCAATTTTTTATTTGTTAAGGTCACATCTGAGGTATTTTTGAACTTTGTGGTGTTGTAGATAAACAGGTGAGACAACTCTCATGTCCGCTAGTGACAGAGCCTGACCCATGTCTGCTTGGGTTATAGGAACTGTCTGGCATTACATCAATGCATTGTTCTCCTTTTTGCACATATGGACCTCAGTAAACAATGTTTCCTTCACTTAAGACAAGCTCTTCTCTGCCAGAAGCTAGCCAGAAGTTAGTCTAAAAGGCAGCTGTTTTATGGCATAAATTCTGAGGTATCTACTAGATTAGCAATTGAAAAGTACCCTTTAGGAGCTGGCAGGAAGATGCAAACAATTCTTAAAAGATAATTTAGGTTGTGATCATAGGACAGAAATTGTCTCATAAGAGTCTATTTGTATATTTATGGGAAATAGTTTATTTTGTATATTTATGGGAAAATGAGCAAGAACATTCATGTGAACAAACACACTTTTGGTGGTCTAAAGTAAGAGTGTCAAGCATCAGATATCCAAATAGTTGCTGATAGTCACTGCAGCATATATTTCACTGAAGAAAAAGCATATATTTCACTGAAGAAAAAGCTATTATTTTATCTCTATATTCACTTATTTTTATTTCTATTAAACAAGAACTAGAGATCCCAGTCAAGTAACTCTTGCAACTGTGTTGTATTTCCATTGGAAAAAAAAAAAGAGATTATTGTCTCTGGCTCCCCCTCTTTCCCCCACCCTTCTTTACCTTGTGGGTTTGTACATGCAGGTATTATTTCTTAGATGGCACGTTTCTTCTCTGATTTGTTCCCTGACATAGGGAAGTCAAACAAAGAACTTCCCTCATCACCAAACCAATTGCAGTGATCACCACTGCTTTGCTTGATCATCACTTCTACTCCCATCCTCTATGAGCATGAAGTGCTTTGGTGGAGTCACGTGGGAGACTGAACCAACACAGAAATCAGATGTTGACCATCAGAAGAGAGCTTTGGGTCTTAATGATGCCTGAGGATGGCCATAAACTAATAGGTTTTTGTAAGGAAAGGTACTAGGCAGGCATGTTTGGTGACAAATAAAAAAAGATGATGGCATACAAACATACCTCCAGCACAGCTACCAGAGAAACTAGCAGAGGGTGGTAAGTGGCCATTAGATTAAGTCAGATGCATCTTTTAATTCCAGAAATTGACCCCAAGTCTATGTCTTGTCATATGTCACTAAAATATCTGTTGTACCTGAAACATTGAAGTTTCTTTTTATTTTTTTTTTCCCCTGAATCACTGAAGCATGATTTTATTCTAGTTTCTGTCAGAAAAGATCACATTTGTCATATATTAAGTTTTGGGAAATTGCCATAATTTTTGTTTCATCATGCAAACTCATTTCATAGTTGGACATCTGTTATTGTCCCTGCTGGCCTAAGGGTTATATCACACACAATTATTTTAAAGAATGTGACTTAGACCCACCTAAAATAGGAAAGGTTAAACTCTGTAATCAATCCACAACATTGTGTGAGTTACACCACAGACATACATCCACTTGCTACTCGTTTTTGTTTCCTTCTCTTAAATTGCCATGATGGGGCCCTATTTCAGGAAAAAATCCCATGAGGTCCAACTGCTGGTTTTTAATTTGCCCACCCCAAGTATTTTTTTTTTTTTTTCTTTTTCATGTCAGTAGGGGGCACCTATAATCTCTGAATGTTTATTATTTTTCAGTACTTTATCTAGGAACTTTCAGTCTTCAAAGCCTTCACACCATGTAGCCCTGAAAGTGCCAGTCCCTTAAGCTCCTCTGTAAACACAAGCAGCTGGTTCCTTCACAAGCCTTCTTCATGCTGCCTCAAAGACAAAGTTATAATCCTAGTCTTTTCCCCAGCCAGCATGGCTGCAAAAAATAGTAGGTGAGAGTTTTGTCAATGAGGTATTTTCACTGAAAAGATAAAGATGCTTACAGGTTAATAAAGAGATAGATGTTAATAGTTACACCTGCTACAAATAATAGCGGCTCTCATAAAAGTTGAATTACTTTACACCAGCAGGTGTATTGTCAAGTCCTAAAAGAAGCTTTTCAACATTTTCTTCAAATTAGTTTAGTTCTGCTCAACCGCTGACTGAAAACAGAAGCCCATGAAGATCAAGCAGAAAGGTTAAACAACCCAAAGCCAAAACCCAGCCCTTCTCTCCAGATGCTGCTGGCTGGTCTCCAACATTCTTTCTACTTATTCATTTCTCTGAAAATTCCTCCTCAAAATCCCTTCCTTTTCAACCTGAATGCAGAGCTCCAAATGGGACAGAGTAGGCAGCATGATTTTTGTTTTGCTTGGAAACCAATCTCAGCACCACTTCTTTGAAGAAATGGCTGTGTGCTGACTGACTGTTTTCAGTTTTTTCCTGCATTTCATAACAGCCTTCAGTGGCTGTGGCAGCTGCGAGTGGAGGCTTGCTGCAGTCAGAGCTAGCCTGCAGGGACCCAGCAGGACCTGGGTGTGCCTGCTTTATCCAAAGGTGACACACTGGGATGCTGCACTTCTGCACACTGACAGGCCCAAGAGCAAGGATCTTTGCATGAGGAAAGAGTAGCATCTTGGCATTGTGGCCATGGTTGCTCAAATTGCTGCAGATATGGAGACATCCTACTTTCAGATATGGGTTAAATGGGGTGTCTTTTCTTCAACTTCTGATTTCCTGACTGTCCACTGACATGAAACATCTCTCTGGTATGCCTCATATCCCTCAATTTTCAAAGATGTACCTCATCTGTAAGCTGAAAGAGGATCTGGCACAGCTGCATGACACAAAGAACCAGAGCATTCTCCCTATGCTCATTGACAACTACGAGTTTAATATCAACAGTTTTATTTGTTGTGGCTTTTTCCTCACGTTTCTTTCAGTTATTGTGTGGTTTCACATGGAAAATGAAAACTGCTGTGCTCAGAGACCTCTATTTTGCTATCAGATAAACTCGCACAGCTTGGCTGGCTTTTGGAAGAAGTCGTAAGTGGTGGCAGTGATTAGCTTTCTGCTGAAAAATTTTCCTTTCCCTTAGGAAAGTGAGTAGGGAAATATGTTGGTATGCAGCCACACATTCATCACTAACTTTACCACTGCAAGTCAGTGCTTGCTGCTTCTGACTGCTCGCAACAGCTTGCCTGGGTGGTTCAGTGTGTTCTGTCAGCTGGATAGAGACCTGGTTATGCCTCTGTAATCACTTTCCATCTGAGATATAAATACCAGTTCAGAGTCACCTCTGTCTTTTCAGGAGTCTAATATCTCCAGGTCCTAAATATGAAGGACATGAAATTCCAGTTTGGAGATAAATTTTCTTCAAGTTGGAGCAGTTGTGAGATGGGCATAGTCTACAAATTCAGATATGAAGCTTGAATACTAGGTTTTTCTCAGACATTTTGTGAGTCCTTAAGGAGTTATGTTGTAGTTTATCAGCTATCATACTAAAAAATGCCCAACCACCAGGGATTTTTGTCAGCAGTGTAGGCAGGCTTTGTTATTCTTTTTTTTTATATGAAAGAAGGTGATGTCTTTCTGTCAATCTTCTCTCCATCCTTGCTGCCACTCCATTGCAGCAGGGGGCATGATTATATTGCAGCATAGTTACTGTTCAGTTTCACTAATACTAGGGATAAGGCATTGCAGAATAAAAATCCTCCAGTTCCCTCATGTTCTGTGCTTAAGTGTTTCACTAGTGATCCAAAGAGTTAAAGATCCAGGAAGGAAAGCTGGATCTTGCACTGCTCTGGGAGAAAACAACAGACTAGAGGAGCTGTTTGAAGGTGACGGGATATCTCTCTGCCAGTGGAATGAAAGCAGAAGAATGACTCCAAGGTCCAGGCAGTACATAGAGATTTTCATTTCCAGTAAGAGCATTTAATCATGGTTGAAATGCCTGTCTAAAGGGACCTGTAGTTCTGAGCTAATTTCTGTAAATTTCCTCAATAATAAAAACAGCTCCTATCCAGAGCTGCAGGCCCTTGTGATATAAATCACAAAACAATATGGAAAGAAGTTAATAAAAAAAATAAAGCTAGTTCTTTTTCAAAAGAGGCAACCCAAGCCCATTCTTTCTTCATGGAGCCCCAGACACTTACAGACTTGCCCCTTGGCATCATTGTTCAGCAGGAGTGAGTAAAAATGTGTCTTACATAGCTCCAAATATTTCTATGCTTTAACAAAGTAAAAGATTCACCCCAGATTTAGCCTGGTGATATTCAATAAGTCTCTCTGACAACAGTGCCTAGGTGTTCTGATGATGTGAATTATTGAATGAGGGGAGGATCAAACAACTTAGTTAGCATCAGTAGATTAATTTAATCAAGTATCACCATTTCAGAAAGTCAAATGAGTGTTCCAGTTTGGTTCTCAAAAAGTATAACTTTACTCCAGATATCAGTCTTGCTGTTTGGATTTAAAAAGTGAGCATTCTTCAGAACCAGCTTTGTGGGGCATTTAATCAGACAACAGGACTCCAGATAAAAGCAGGAAGTGTTGAACTCCCACAACTTCTTCCATCATCATTTGATAGAAGCTGCCAAGAATGATTTCAAAATGTGTGAAGTTTGCTTTTGGCCTGAGAGATGTTGGCTTTCATAACGTTGCTGTGAAAACTGTTGACAGAACTGTCAGAAAGTGATCCAGCTATTCCACAAAATTCAATAAAGAGCAATCCAAAACAGTCCATGCCATTTTTGGTTGATGTTCAACAAAACTCATTTCTAGGGGTTATGATTACCATATAGACCTGGTGTTGCAGTTATTAACAGTCAGAGTAGTAATAAATCATACATATCTTGCTAAAACCTATAGAAATTTATGCAGACAAAATAACTTGCAATTGTGATGAAAATATCTCTAAAAGATGTAATAAAGACTGATAAAGGCGTTATGACATTTTACACTGAAATATCGCATTTTATTACAGCAGGGTTAGGCTGGAGCTGAATGTTGTTAAATATTGAACACAGCTATCAGTTGAATTTGTAAGAAGTAATTTTGTTTCTTGCTATGTTAAATCTGGTAGATCTCAGGAAACAGGAGCAGTAAGTATGACCTCTTCATTCATTTGTTCTATAACTTCACCAAAGAAAAGATGAAAACTCAGTCTGGTGAGAAAGTCATCTCAGCACATCACTGGTAAAATGAGAGCCATCAGGAGTTTGGCACTTGAGCTGAGCTGCCCTTCATCATAGCAAAGCTGTTCCTAAGTGTGTGATAGTAGAACTTTACCAGCAACAGAAGGAGATGTGGTATATAACCACTTGTTGCAGGAGGAAGTGGGCAAGCAAGCCTATGCTGGAAGATGCACAGCAGATGCACACCCATTCTTAGGTTATGGGCAGTGCCTGGGATCTTAAGGCTGAAAATACTGTTCAGCATACCATTTGCTGATCCTGAAGAAGCCTAAATGTAATTGGCTTCAAATATTTTAAGACCGCATCCTTCCCTGGGCACTCCAGTGCATGGGGAAAGATACATTCTGCCGAAGTGTGTAGGAGGTACATGTAGCCCAGCAGTGCTCTCACAGCACTGCTGATGCACTGACCACAGATAGTGTTAGGCTTATGTTTTAAAACACTGCTAAAGGTACTGATACCTTAGTGGGTACACACAAGTTTTGGTCCTGTTGCAGGGAATATTTTTGAATTTTACAATAGACAAGGATTTTTAAATTGATTTAGGATTAAAATTTTGTCACATCTTCCAAAATGTACTATAGTCTACCATTGGGTAGACAGACACTGCTGGTACCACACTTTTTCTTTCTTAGTCATGTGGTGATCCACCTGCAAACATTGCAGAAGTCTTTGCCCAACCTAGTTGATATTTTGTGCTTTCTTCTGAGAGGTGAGAACTGCTCTATCGCCATTTGAACTGGATTTATAAGCCACAGGCCTGGACCACATTTAAGTATGACTGCACTGTGTGGTAGGCAAACAAAGTCATAGAGTATCTGCACTTCTCTGCGTACATTAAGACCTTTATAGAAGCAATGAAATTATCACCCAGTTCACATCTATTTGCATATCAGTCTGTTCGCACTGTGACTGATTCTGGTCACAAGCCCTAAATAATATCCTCATGCAAAGAAGATTTTAAATACATCTTGGACACTCTGTCCGCTTCTCTCAATCTTAGACTTTAAGCAAGCTTTTCACAGTTCTTTTTTTTAAGCATATCAGTTTTGGAAATTGGCAAATTTTCTCTCATTTTAGTTTTGATTATTTAGAAGATCATTAAAGAATATGATCTTCTTTACATTTCTTTACATTTCATTTTCTCGATTTTTATATTTTTCTAGTCTACTAATAACTGAATCCAAATTTATATTTTTTTTAATTTTTTTGCAAAATATTTAATTTTTACCATAATAGCTAAGTCATAAATCTTATCTCTAGGAAAAAAAAAAACAAACCAAACCAAACAAAATCAAAACCAAAACCAAAAACCAACAACAACAGCAAAAAAACACAACAAAAAAACCCCACCTTTTAATGATGTCAAGTATTCTTGCTATTGGACTTTATTAATCCTAAAGCCAGGTCCAAAAAAATTCTAGATTCTGTCTGATTTATATTAATTTTTACCTGTGTGTTTGCTTTTTAACCTTGGAAAGTTAGCAGGTACTTAATTCAGAATAGTAAACCACTCTGTCTCAAGAGTTTACTCATTTCAGCCTGGCAGTAGTTTTGCCAGGAGAGGTTGCCAGTGCTCTGTACACACTGGATACTAATTGAAGTTTCACCCAGATTAGATGCTTGCACACTGCACAGCAATAACAAAAATAACAGAGAAGGGTAACAGAGCTCAGATTTCCAGCTTACTGATTACAGTGGTGGTTAGAGGCAGGCACTAGAGTATGTGTCCCAAATATCAGTGGTTGTATTACTGCATAAACTGCCATGGCAATAGGAGCCATGTCCTGTTCTGCTGTCTGGAAGGTATTAAAGAAATAAAAAAAGATATGCTTTCTTCAATTTATGGCAGCATTTTTTCTGCAAACCGCATTCCAGGGCAGGCTCTGTCAATGTGCAAAACATTTATGTACCTCTTCTTACCACCAGCTCATCATTCTTTTAACCCCATGGGGTATTAAATGAAAAATCCCTCTGTTGGAAAGGTTAAGGGTGAGCTTTTTTAGTATAAAAGACAGGAAATTCAGATTAAAGAGATCATTGTAATTTTTATAATAAGTTCCTCTGTTATGACCCAAGGGTAGCAAGGTATCTAAGCACAAACTTACTTTTAATCTAAAGTTAGATGTCTGGTTTAAACACGCAGCTGAAACAGGGTCCATGTGATCATTCTGGATCAGTTAGTCTCTTTGTAAATTACCAGGGCAATACTTTTCCTGAAAAAAGCTTCTCAGGGACTTGATAAAAAATAATTATGAGAGTGCATTGCTATTGGCCATAGGTGAAAAAAGTCTGTTAGGCGTTGCTAACTTCTATCTGGTGATATTCATAATTGCTGTCACCTTCTGGACAACTGCTAAGATGTAGTCACAAGAATGTGAGCAATAGAGAAACCCTAGTGACTGAAGCTAGACAGAAGTACAGTTATGATTTCTTCCTCAGCACAGTCAGTCAGTATTCTAGCCATCATAGGCTGTATGCTTTAGGAGATTACATTGATGAGATATATCAGATATTTCTTGAGCAAAATCCAGGTTGCTAACCAGAAATGTGCACAACTGCCTGTTTCACTCAACACAGAAGAAAAATGTCAACAACAAAGCACTTTCTTTGCCCAAATATCCAACTTTTCTCCACAAAGTATTGGGTCCATTTAGGTCTCAGATTCCGATTTCCCCTGTACCTCTCCAGCATTAGGAGTTTGGTGTATTCCTGCCTGATAATTACTCGTCTCTTATAGCAGCACAAGAACATACTACTTCAAAAAACAAACCCTTTTGCTCCCCAGAGAAAGCACCTAATATCACAGATTTAGCATCTCTTCAGACATCAGTGTGACCCTGGGCCATGGACTGGAGATGCCTTTTTCTCTAGTAATCTTTCTCTATAAAAGGAGAATATTTGAATCTTCAATTGCTCTGGGTTGAGTTTCTTAACATATCAAGGTACTTTAAGTAAATCTGCCATTACACCAGTGAAAACCCACTTGAAGACAGCCACTCTAATTTTCACTATAATAAAATGCAAAAACCCCACACATTTTTCTTTGCATTCTAACACTTAATTCACTCCACCATTACTAGTGTGTACTTGTGAAAATAAAAAATGTTCCCTCAAAAAAAGATGGAATTAAAAATGTAAACTTTTTTTTTTTTGGAAGATAAAGAAAGAAAAGTTTTTCAATTTTGTTTAAAAAAAAAAAAAAAGCTTTCTGGAAACTTTCTGAAAGATGGATTTTAGTTTAATTTATTGCACTTGACACCTATTCTGGGTAAGTCCTTGATACAACTCTGTATGTTTTATCTTTGGGCATGCAGCATACATGAGTGATTGTTATGTATGCTGATACAAAGACTTCTCATAGCTTATGGTACTATACTATTTTGAAGAGTAACCAGAAGCTTCCTCCCTAAGAAAAGAGATATAATTGAGTTTTATGACTTGTTAGTCATTATGATTGTTTATAACTCAAGGTTTTCAAAGGATAGTGGAGGCAAAGCGTCGTTGTTTAAGCCGTAAATCAGCCACACAGTTTGTTCACTCACTTCCCTCTTTTTCTTCCCTCTGCTCCTGGAGGGATGGGAAGGAGAATCAAAAGAATGCAACTCCCACAGGTTGGGATAAGAACAGTTTAGTAACTAAGGTATAACACAAACTGCTACTGCTACCACCAGTAATAATAATGACAAGAGAAATACAAAGGAAGAGAATACAACTGCTCACCACATATACCCAGCCCGAACAAGCCATTCACCCCCCACACCCTTCTGGGTATCTGCCCTCTGTTTCTGCATCCTGGGCATGACGTGCTGTGGTATGGAATACCTCTTTGGTCAGTTTGGGTCAGGTGC
>JAOEHX010007644.1:13142-27471 GCA_025448015.1 Bolborhynchus lineola
CCAGACCAAACATCACTAAGCCATAACTAAAAACATTGGTGTTATCAGCACTGTTCCCAGGCCGAAAGTCAAAAACAGAGCACTGTGCCAGCTACCGAGATGGAGAAAAATGACTGCTACTGCTGAACCCAGGACACAAAGCTAACATGAAAAATAACTTCTTCATTTGCATTGGCATTTCCTTATTTGTGAAACACACACACACACACAAAATAAGCTACTGTTTTCTTGTTTTCTCTGAGTCTATGAAATAAGAGAGTTTCTCTGCTAGTGACCATTAACAGAGTCCATGTCTCACTGTCCATTAAAACAGTAACTGTCATTCCTAAGGTATCATGTAACATGAGATCCTCCACTGGCTAAGAAAGTCTAGTAAAATTCAACATAGGCAAAACTGAACTGTTGCAGATCTGTAGATGGCAAGTCTATAAAAGACCAAGGTTTAATGCATTCCTTGCATCCCCATCATGGTTTAAGGCCAGGTGGTAACAGTATTATGCAGCTTCTTACTCACTCCTTTGCCCACTCCCTGGGCAGGATAGGGAGGAGAATTTAAAGAATGTAAACCCCATGGGTTGAGATAAGAATATTTTAATAACTACAGTACAATATAATGCTAATAATAATAATAATAATGATAAAGGAAATAAGAAGGGAAGAAAATATAAAACCAAAAGGGAAAAGGAAAAGAACACAAGTGATGCACAATACGATTGCTCACCACCTGCTGATGGGTACCCAGACAGATCTAAGAAGTGATCTGCCCTTCCAGGTAACTCCTCCCAGGTTCTATACCAAGTATGATGTGCTGTGGTATGGAATATCCCATATTGGCTAGTTAGGGTCAGATGTTCTGTCTCTGCTCCTTCTTGGCTCCCCTTGCCCCTCTTCACTGACTTAGCATGAGAGACTGAAAAGTCCTTATTCAGGGGAAGCACTACTTAGCAACAACTAAAATGTCAGTGTGCTATCAACACTGTTCTCAGACTGAAATAGAAAACACAGAACTACACAGCTACTAGGAAGAAAATTAACCCTAGCCCAGGCAAAACCAGGGCACTCCCTTTTGAAGAGGGATTTCCAAACCATACTGCTGACTAGAAGAACCTGGGTGGCCAAATACCATCAACAGATAAAATACACTTCACTTTCAAGTCAGTGATAAATTGCAAGCTCTCTCTGCTGGAGCAGGGCAGGATTTGATACTTCCGATTGAGTTGCTTTATCTCATTATATTTGTCGTGGAACACCAAGCCAAAGCCATGCCTTCAGAAAATGCAATTTGGGGTTGCCTGCTTTTTCACTGTTCTGACAGCTCCTCTGGGCTCAACTTGCACTCTTAGCTTGAAGCCTTGGCTCTAATCTCCAACTTCATTAGTTGCATTTTATTATGGTGTATATATCAGAGGTCATCGTTCAATCAGTGGAAAACTAAGACTACTGCAATCTCTGAAACAATTTGATGAAAGAGATAGCTGAGAAGTGCAGAAAGGTGCTTCAGCTGATGTGAGGCTGTTGTGGAGTGCTGCAAAGCACTGCAAAGTATTCCCAGCTGATTGTTTTCCTAACTGTAGAGAGAGCAGTGTTGCCAGCATTCACTGTCTTTTATTTACTCATCTTCAACACACACAAGAAGTCTTTTTAAAAAAAACATCATGTAACCTATAAAAGGAGATAGGGGCTGTGGCACCTAAGGAGATAACTTGTTAAAAGGTTTTTCTGGTAGGCTGTGGAGTCAGCAAGTGTCTGGGAATGCTAATCTGGACACTGAGTTTAAATGTAAAAAGACATATAGCCTGCTTCAGTTGAAAGGGACCTACAAAGATTATCAAGTCCAAGTGGCTGAAAAGTGTGTGCTAAGCAGAAGATCTACATTCTGAGGACAATGAGGCCAAGAGGTAGCCCCAATACTTGGTTTCCTATCTAAGGGCTTAAACCATCCAGATCAGCAACTGAGGAATCTTTTAGTTGTATAAGAAGTAGATCTCATCACCTTGAAGTTCAGAGAGTCTTTGGTTAAAAAGGCAAGCTTTCTGCTGAAAAAAAAAATAAATTGCATTTAGTTTAATGGGAAAGTAAACTGAAACACAAAACTTTCGAATGTGTCATGGTGTGCCTTTCATGATCTCGAATAACAGTCTTGGTTAACAATTTGGAGAACAACAAATGCATGCATCTGTTGAAAACTGGCACCTTGAGTATTAATTAACACTTGGAATTTGATTTATCATTTCAGCAGACCTGCAACATGACCTTGGTGTGTATGCCAAGACAAAAAATCCAGTTGACAGTGTGTTTAAAAGTTTATCTTCATTAAGTGACCTCACCAGGTTTCAGATAGATGTCTTTCATGAAGTGTAAGCTATGACCTTTTTAATTAATTTTTAATAGCTTTCTGGTAAAAGAAATGTGAAAGTCTCAAATACAAAAGGGGTTAGAAATGTTACTTTGTAAAGGATCTGTATTTCTTCGTGTTATGGAAAGTTCCACTGCTGCACGGCAGATAACGGAATACAGAAAAATTAACTTATCTTTCCATTTTCTTTCCCATTGAACTGAGGATTCTAGTCTGTATTAAAAAGAAATCTGACTCTGATGAGGCAGAGCAATTGTCCGGTACACACTTCACAGGAATAAGTCATCAGCAAACACAAAGTTTTATTCATTGGCATTGATATTCAGCAGGGCACAACAAAACTACCAGAAAGTCTGTAGTCTGCTGAGCAGAGTAACACATTTGTACCAGAATTTATACTTCTAGATGCCACGAAGCTCTGGCAGACAGAAGTGCCTTTAATATAAAATGATATTTTTATGTAAATTAATTGATTTTAATTTTTTTGTGACTGCAATTGAATTTCGTGGTTCTTTTTCTTCTTTAACATAATGCTTTCTTGCTATGATTTTCAATGCTTCATTGACAAAATTATTTTCTAAGAAGGCAGTGATTTTCATGGCATTCTTTGTCTTGGGCCAACCTGGGGAAATTGAGGAAACACTGCCTCATGTACTGAAGAAGCGTTGTGTTTACGAGTTGGTTATACAGCAGTGTCTGCAAGAAGGACTGAGTCTGGAGCTGCAGTAATGGTATGAATCAAAGTGTCTTCCTAGATTTTTGAGGTACCCACAACTGATGTGACCCAGAATACAAACTGGAACGAGGAGTGTTCCTCTGACAGCTTGGACAGGTAGCGCTCTTCAAGCACACAGACAGCAATCCACAGGGGATTGTTTAAAAGAGGTGTAATTCTTAATTCCTCATGGAGGCTTCTCAGTGCCCCAGCCTGCTTTCATCAGCAGTCCTCCGAATTCAAAATAAGTCTAGGTTCTCTGGAGCAATAGTTTTCTTCTTTTCAGGGTCAATGCCCTTCAGGGTTCCCATTGCACACAAAAATGTACTTCATCAGAAAATGAATGTCTAGATGAAATGACTGTTCATCCATTCTATTTTTTTTGTGGCATGTTTTTATGTGCATAACAGTGAGAGAGGCCAGTAACAGCTATGGTAGAAGCTATATACATTGATGTGTAGTACCCACAGTTTCCATGAACAGTCATTTGTTATGTATTTTAAATGAGGAGAGGAAGGATTTACTGCAAAGATTTAACTTAGTAGGGATTTTTTTATAAGAGAGCAAACTTGGTGCCCTGTGTGGCTTAAGCAGAATCCATTTGCCTTAAGCAGGATCCATTTGCCTTCAGCAATCATTCCTTCTATAAGGCTATTATTTTTATAATATATGGAAGTCATTTATTGTGTGGAAGGTTGCATATGATGTTGTACTGAACACAAGGAATTTATTAAAATGCTGCAATTGGATGAGGAAAGTTCTGACGTTACACTCAGCGACTAAGTCTATTTATTAAAAAAATAAAAAAGAACCCAATATAACAATGTGTCACGTTACAAGTCCATCACTCCCTTTTCCATTAATTGTGCTCCCACAGGCATGGGCTGCACTAGATGAGTTTGCAGGCATGTTCTCTTACACACATTTCTTCAGTGGAAGAGAGAGGAATTCACCAGGGACCAACAGCATTTTAGCTTCTGCCTACTTTCTTTTAATTTTGACTGGCAGTGCATACATTCCTGGTTTAGCATATACCAGCCACATCCTCCCACAAGTATCTAAAGTGACAAACTGTGTGTGATTTATTGTTCATTATGCATGTTTTCAACACAGCAAATAACATATTGACTTCAGGGTTTTAAAAATATAATTATGAGTTTGGATCTTCAATAACAGTATCTTCCAGGTGGTTTGGATAGAGATTGGCTCAAATAGCCCCCTAAGGATATTTTGTTTTGAAAATGTTTAGACCCTGCTGTTAAATGCTAATGCTAAAATATATCTCTTTTTGGGGCTATTTTTTACTTATTTTCTGGAGTGTGTGGTTATTATAGATAAAGGGTGTCAATATTTCCTTCTGTATTTGGATATCATTAAAACTAGATACTTAGCACAAACATCATGTTCATTTTTTTTCCTGAATATTTAGAGGAATAAATGGTTCTTTATTGTATACTAATGCACCTCTATTAAGTGATGTGAAAAGTATCCTTGTCGGAAGAAATCCTGCTTTTGTGTCCATTTATTGTGAAGGTACTAATGTCTAATGATTAATCCATCTAAAAAATATGCAACTACAATGAAACATTTTCTGCATTTCTGGGTATAAAATATGCCAGGACCTAAAACTGATGAAAACCCCCCCAAAAACCAAAAAAAAACACCCCAAACCTCCTTTCTGGCCTCATGATCTGTAGTTGCTAAACTGTTGCTTAAAGTCAACAGTTCTTTGCTCCTTAGTGGCTCTGATGATGTATCACTTCAGCACAGCGCACATGAGATCAGCACAGATCACAGTAACACTGAGAGGCAGCTCTGAAATCTTACTCAGTGTTCTGCTAACTAAATTACTAGCCCTGCTACCTGTGAGGTTTATTTTTACATGAAAAGACTATCAGTTCATTCTTACTTAGGGTTACTGTATAAGAAATTGATTAGTTCACTTTAAGTCCATTAGTCTCCATAAGTGCTAATTCTTGCCAGTTTATTCTGTTTGTGATGATAGAAGCCATCTGCCTCCTTCTGCTTTGCATGTTCTCAGAGGAGTTCTTACATGTTAAGGAAAAGTTTCCCCTTCTACCCTTAATATGCAGTTGCCATTTTGATAGAAATTGTAACACTTTCCTTTAAGAGTTCCTTTTGAACTCCACTATTTAAAAAATAATCTGTTTTAATGGGCTGCTTATTTCTAGCTAGAATCATGATTGAAATGTTTCATATTTCTTCAATCTGTGAGTTTTAAGTAATTGATAGTTGGGAACAAATTCCTAGGCTACAATTTAATCACTAACATCTCAGGCTGCCATTTGTATTGGCCAAGTTGCTGATGCACAGCTTTTTGTTTAATCAGGACATAATACGTTCTTTCCAGAACAATTGTGATCTTTCTCATTCTCATGAGACCCTTACCCCAGAGGCTTGCCTGGTTAATGGCTAAGATGTGGTACACATGAGAAAAATCTGCCATAGGCTGACCTCTGGAAAGGAGGAAAGCATTTATATTTTGTTGGCTTTCCTGTTTATGATTCTTTGCCTGACTTTGGCTTCTTGCTGAAGAGAGCCCCTCTTTGTGCTCAGCAAGCTCATTCCCACCCTTCTGCAGCTCAGACCCGGTGCATCCTGTGAGGGTGGAGTGCTCTGAGCTGTAATAATATGAAGTTGCTGGTGCTCTGAGGGTCACTGTTTTTTTTGGAGGCAGCTGGTTATTGTAGTTTCTCATATAGCAATGGAGTCCTTCACTTAACAGCATGGCCCTGGCTGCTGGGACTTCCAAAATACTGTCAAAAAAACTTTTTGTTGTCTCTAATGCTGCAGAAAGACACAAGATGTGTTGATGAGGGAATGCGATGAAATAACAGCAAGACAGATATCAATGGTAACTCATACCTCAAAAGTTTCACAGCTCAAAGCAGGCAAAGCTTGGACATTTAACCTGACACACTTCTGTTATGTTTTCTCTGATTTCTTAAAATGACTCAACGAGTTTCTTGAGAGATTTCTGATACTACCCCAAAATTCAATAAATCCAGTCCTTACATGGTCCTTCCTAGAAGCCAAATTTTCTAAGAAACACAAATGTGGAAATAACCTTTTAAAGCAATGTGCTCTTGTATATTTAACTTGTTTTGTTTCAAGTTCAAAAACTTCTGGCTTTGGTTTAAAAATATATCTTAGTTGTGTGTCTAAAAACAGTTAGCCATTATTGTGTATATTACATATAGAAAATTGGAACAACCTATATTTGTATTGGATTAGAACAATCTATAGCTGCAACACTGAAATAATCTAATTGCAAGCGGCTGTGGAAATAAGGGAAGCATATACAGCAGAATCCTTGAAAACCCTTGCCAGGGAGCTTCAGATATTTATTATATGCTGTGAATTAAGGAATGTACATATGGGCCCCCTAATTTGCTGATAGGAAAGTGAGTGTTGCAGACGATTCACTCCTGAGAGCTATAGAAGGAGCCTTTGTTTCTGAGAAAGATGTGTGTCCTATTCTTTATCACACAGGGAAACACCAAGGAGGTGTAAAATAGACCTTATCAGGAATTCCCCTATGAACTCATGGACCTGTAGGAATAGTGTAACACCAGCATGGATAATAATCTGAAATATCATGACAAAGAAATAACATGAGGACATGAGCTGGAGATGCACTGAATGAATTTAAATTTGATCTCCAGAGAATATGACACCCCTGTGTTTTCACCTGTGAAACTCGGGTGTCTTTAGGATCAGCATAAAGTCTTTCAAAGCATATGCTTCATGTCTGCCAAAGAAAGGGTCAGCAGTTGATGCAATAGGAATCCTTGCTCAGATGTGCATGTGCCAAGGTTACCTTAAGCGGGCTTAAGTACTAGTCATTTACCTAATTAGAATAATATAGAGACACATGGGTATAAATATTCCCTTGTATTGTGATTTGGCCTATTTAAAAAAAATAAAAAGAAAGATATATCTGCATTCCTAATTCTCCTTTAACTGTCTTGAAGCAACCTAGGAACGCATGGAATGGATTGCCTAGGTCTGGGTTGCTGCAGGGCACGAATGACTAAAGGAGTGGATTTATGGGACTGTGCTGTCTCTATTTCAGCAGCAATGTTGGCTCTAATCTGTAAATGCTCCTTGCAACTGGGAAAAATTTGAAAACCTGTGTACTCATTCTGAAAAAGCATTCTTGTGAGGGGGAACATGCTTTAATGTGTTGAATGCTGGCTGAATGATATTCTTAAATAGACCAATTAGAAAAAGAAAATACTTTCTCTGCTGGGGGAAAAAGAAGCCAGTTAAACATAGAGTAGATCATCAGCTGTTGTTTTCTAATTTTAGCCTGTCATGATAAGGCTGTACTAATCAAACACCCATATGGTTAACCAGACATTTGGTTTCACATACCTTAAGGTCTTGGGTGTGCCAGAAAGTCTTCCTTAGTTCCTGGTTCACCAAACGAAATAGATGGCTGCTCAAAGGAGCATTCCAAGCATAGCAGGATACTTCTTTGCAAGAAAATACTTTTTGCAAAAAAGTATTACATCTGTGCACCTAGGCATCCTGGGGGTGGGAAGGTGGAAAGCCATTTCTCATGATTGGTGGAAAGCCACTTCTCATGATTGGCTAATGCTGAAGTCCAAAATGCAGATGACTTCTCTTATCTTACTCAGGTGACTTCCATACATTTCCATACATGTTCTAGAGGTGGATGCAGTGCTCACTTAGCTGTTGTAGCACATAGACTGCTCTAGACATTGCTTATCTGTTGCATCAGCAGGAGTTCACTTTGACCCTGCCTTTTTTACGCTCTTCTTTGAAATATGACTGCTCAGCATTGCTGAGGAAAGTTTTAAGCAGTGGTCAGTGAAGGGAAGGAATTATGGAATGAACGGGGAAAAGAGCTGCTCTGTTTCTCATTTACCACAAGATCATGGTTGAAGGTAGGTATATCTAGTGACCTTCATTTGTGTAATTTGAATGTGATGGAGCAAAATTGTTTTCTTCCAGCTCATGTCAGCTCAGACCAATGCTTGACATAAAGCAAGGAATATTTTTCCCCTGTATCTCAGAACAAGCAGAAGTTAGAGGGTAGGTTGGACCGAGTCCTCCAATTTCTTGAAATCCCATGCCAACCCTTCCAGCCACACTCAGGCCTGTGTTTTGGCATTAGGAGAGAAGGATGCTGTTGCATCAGCAGGTGCCGCTGCTGCTGGGAAAACAAACAGCATACCACTGTGGACTGCAGATGTTTGCCTCCCTCACCTCCCCTGAGCATCCCACTTTGAACATGTTGGGACAGACCGTAGTTTTCTGCCAATACTTTGTCAGATCCTTCAGCATCCTTGGAACAGGAACATACTGCTGACATGCAAGATGATTGTTATTTATAAGTTTGCCTTTGTCCCATTAATCTAAAAATACTCAGATAATGTGACAGAGATTTTCACAGTTTGCCAATGCACTTGGCTGAAACAAAAAGTATCTGCTGGAGAGAACTGAGAACAGAGCCCTGGGAAGGACTTTTCCACTGGGCTCAACCAGTTGAATCCCATGAAATATTTTAGTCTAACACTGTTACAGAAATCCAGTATTTGAATTCTAGAAAAAGCTTTGATTTTGAAATTAGTTTGTGGCGTTCTGCTTCTGCCCATAGTTAGACAAAAATATTATTGCTCTCCCTGGGAGCAGCCTGAGAGGAAAATTCCTACCTACAAGAGACAATTTTTCTTCCACATTCTGTCTCAAAGGAGTGTTATAAAGTGGGAGGTTGCTGATTTGTATCTTGTACATTACTGAGCAACTATTCCATTGTGGAGTCTGACATCTGAGAGAACACCCAGGTAAAGATAGGAAGATGGGAAATACTGTGAGGGGAGGCACCTGGATCCATCCAGAATGAATCAGCCCTTACTGCAGCTTTGTGTACTACTCAGCATCGCCTGCACAGGTTTTGTTTAGGATTTCATAGGTGTACATAGAGAAATTTGGTTTGCAACTGAAGTGCTGCATTAAGTGACTGTAAGTTTATTCAAAATGCTTAAGAGTTACTGAGCATGTGTTGTGCCATGGATCATAGCATATGTTGTTGCCTTTTGTCAGAACTACTGCCAGATGTCCAGAAAGCTCTTTTGGATGGCCAAGCACAAGGGAAGGGGAGAATGGAGCAGTGGGATTTGTTAAGTCCTTGATTCCTAGAATGCTGGCTGTCATGGGAGCTTGCAAAATACAAAGGGAATTGAATGCCATGTCCTTTCTCACTGTTAAGTTTTTTTATGGTACCCAAGCTACTTTGAATCATCCTTGTACAGGCCTTATCAGGTTTAAAAAGATATTTCCTGGAAATCCTATTAAACCAATGTTTTTAACAGCAGAGAGCTGATAGCAACAGTATTGAAAAAAAAAACAAAACTTGGGGCCTCAGCCCAGTGGCCTTGCCACTGCCACAAACACACGGCTTTGATAACATAATGGATACCATATGTTTTTTCTTAGAAATGTCATGCAGTTTGAGTAGGAGAATCATTTTCTAATCCAAGAAAGCTCATGGAGAGCAGAAAAGTCAACAAAAAGCTCCTTAAGAAAACAGTAACAGCTCCTTACCACTAATCCCTTCACTTACTTTGCATTTTATTGAAAAATACTTGCAAAAGACATTATCTGGTGAACAAACTCTGTAACTTCCTAAGTCAGGATTCTGACTGCATAAAATCTCTACTTGTTTCTGCTTTTTATGTGCCATTTCTGCAAAGTATAAGGATTAATATATTATATAGAACTTTATAGCTGTTACTAGATTTAAAAATGGTTGGAGTACAGTGTCAGAATTGATTTAAGCTGAAAATTATTATTTTCAATATTCAGTTCAAAACTATGACCTTGATGTAGAAGCCAAAAAGCTCTGTTTTTTCCATTAAATGCTTTTCAGGTAAAACATTTTATGAAAAAAAAATGTCAGTAGCTCATGGGCTTATGGCCATTTTGAAATGACATTTTTGGTCATTCTTAAATCAATGTCATCAGTATTATCTAAACAATAAGGGTTAGAACAACCTTGGACAATTAAACTAAAATCTAACAAATGAAAAATTGTCATTGTTCTTCTCCTGAAATCTAAAAAATATTTCTAAGCTCTTTAGAATGAAAACAGTCTCAAAATTCCACTTTTTTTTTTTTCCTCTATGAAGCTTTTTTGTTTCTTCATTTTAAAATTCTGCCTCTTTTTTGGGGGGTCTATTCAAGCTATCTTGCTTTTCTGGTGCTCACCTTTGAAAGCGGAGTATCTTCTGGTCTTTTCTGCACATTCATGGGAGCTCTCTGTTGTAGATAACAGGGACAAAATAAAATGTTTAGCGTTGGATGGCTGCGGAACTTCTTGCTCAGATAGTGATGTACTTACTAATTTGGACCTGTACTGACAAATTCTTAAGAGCTCTCCTCAGTCAAGCAGATAGTGATTTTGATTGGGATTTCTCAGAAATCAGAGATTAATATGTAGGTAAATGAGATCATTGTTCAGTATGGAGAAGGCAGTGGAGATGAAGAAAGTGATACCACCAGATAATGTAGAACTTTCATAATTCTTTTCTCTTTAAGTAAAGAATTTAATGTTTAAGATTTAGTGTGTGTTTCTGTGCTGATATTTATGACATGAATGGGAAATTAATTTTTCTTTTTTTTTTTTTTTCTCTGGGGCTGAACACAGAAAACTGCAAATTACTTACAGACAAGAAGAAAGATTTTACAATTCTTTAGTAGAGTATAACAGGCAATGCTTGCCCAGTTCCCTTATCACTTAACTTGTAAGAAAAAATATCATATGCAAGAGAGTATAGAAGGAGTTGTAGAAGAAAAAGGCTCATTTTTTAGTGTAGGGATGGCAGCAAATGTCATATTAAGGTCTTACTTTGGTTTGATTTTCACATATTTATTTGTCCATTATGTGTGTGTGTGTGTATATATATATATATGTAGGACCATGTGGGATAATTACTGCTTGGGGCAGATAAGTCATGTTCCTCTGGGACACTAGGCATGTAGAGTGTACTCTTTCAGATCATCTAAGACTGTAGCAGATAACGTGGATGCATTTGAAAAGGTTTGCCTCCTGTTGTGCATTTGTCTGAGTGATTCTCTGATATATGAGATTTTTACCTTCATGCCGCCTGCAATTGGGCCATTCTTATTTGATAGCCTTGATAATAAATGGCATATGCATTTTTAATATAAGCCTACTGTAATGGAGGTCTATATTGTTTTCACATCAGCTGGGAGTTGCCCTTCTATAGATCTGTTTTTGAACTGTGTCTTGAAGACTATAATTCTGAAGTAATTGCTATTTTCATACTAAAGACAAAGTACATTTACTGTTAGAAAATTAGTGTATTTGTTTATTTCTTGTGTGCAAGTAAAACTTACAAATAGCTGGTAAGAATTGAGTTATAACAGTAAGAAAGAGTGAATTCCAGTATTTTTCAAGTTTTAGGCAGAAAATTTGGAAAAATAGGTGGCAACAGTTCACAGGGAGAATCAGGAGGTGCATATGAAACTAAAGCAATACTACTATCTTAAGAGCAGACTGTAAGTCAAAGGAGTGTTGTACAAAACTGCCTCAAAAGGAGCAGCTTTACATATATTAAAATTGTCCATGACATAGAATTTGATAATCCTAATGTTTCAAAAATGTTCCACTTTATGAGATCTCAATTTCCTTTAAGTGATGAACACCTTCCATTTCTCTCTTTAGGAAAAGGCCGAGTCTCTTCTTTACATCATCATGCCTGCCTGTTAATGCATTTAGAGTAAAAAGTCTTGATGCCTAAATGACCATCAGGTGAAATTTGCTTAATATGTCCCATTTTTTGTGCCATCCAGGTATGTTCTTTGACAGGATCATAGCATTTGTTACAATTGATAGGAGGATCTAAGGTTAAGACTATCAGATCACATAAACGTTTTCACATTAAATATGTTGAAAAGGCATAAATACTCATATAAATGAGGGAGAACTACATGGTCGAGCTCCAGGGATAAAAATTGACTTTGTTCACATTTATATGGTTTGGACACCACTCTTCATAAGCCTGCTGTGAAATAGCTGGTACAAGACGCAAAGAAACATAATGTGTTTCACTGCTGAATGGTCACTGGTTAATGATTTGCTGATGCTTCTGCCCTGCTAGTTTGCTTAGAAAGCCTTGTGACAAGTTTCTGACAGGACTTCTGCAAGTTGGATTTTGGAAACTATTCAAGACACAACAAGACATTCAAGATATAAAAGAACAGCTGTGAGTGTTGCATTCTACCACATTCCAGCAATGCCTGCATTTTAAAGACTATAGGTGACAAACGAAAACTGCCAAGTTTGTACAAAAATTCAGACTGGAACAGACCTCAGTAAGTTTATTAATTTATGTGATGCCACTAAAAAGTTACAGGAAGAAGAAAATGAAAAAATGCTGAGAGCAAAATCCTAGCAGATAAATAGATTAACAGCTGCTTCATTGTGGGGAAGAGAACAAAAGTTTATTTCTCATTTGATTTTTTAATTGATTTGAAAATAATTTGGCTGTGATCTCCAGTGGAATCTGACCACCAGCTGGCTTTCCCTGGTTTCATAGGGGATCATAGGATAACTGGAGTAGGAAAGGAACCCAAGAGGCCTTCAGCTAAACCTCCTACCGAAGCAAGGTTATCTGTGAGATCACACTAAGTCTGAGATGAGACCATCAGGTCAGACCACTTTTTCCATAGTCAGATCTGGAAAACCTCCAGGACAGATATTAGGCAACCCCATCAGGCAACTTACTCCACTGTCTACTGTCTCCATGAGCAAAATGATTCTCGCGATATCTAGTCTGATTTTCTCATTCCAGCTTACGCTTGATCCTTTAACAATGTACCACTAAAAAAACTGGCTCCATTTTCTTAGCCTACCTGCCTACTCTGTAGGCACTAGGAGCTGCTGTTAAACATCTACAGAGCTGCTTTTCAATAGGCTGATCCAGACTGGGTCCCTCAGCCTCTCCTGGCAGGAGAGTGACTGTTCCAGCCCCAATCAGGTTGGGAGCCCCTTGCTTCACTCATGCCAGTTTGTCAATGTCTCTTCTATACTGAAAGCCCCCAACCCGGATGCTGTATGCTGGATGTGGTGCAAAGTCCTGAGCAGAGGAAAATAATTCTGGTACCAAATAATTTGGTGGTTTAGGTTCCTCATCTTGAGATAGGCTTATTTTTAATATTTAAGAAATCAGTTTTGTCAAAAATATAATTTTCTAACTCATATTACCATCTGAAGACAATATCTTTTTTGCTTGATTACTTCTTATTTATGCATTGCTTCCACTAGGAAACTGAGCAGTTAGCAAGAAGTAACTCAGAACAAGAACTGGTCTGTACTCCAGTTGAAAGTCATTCTCTATTGAACCTTGCTTACTCTAGAGCTTGGAAATTTCTATTAGCTTACATGTTAAAACCAAACAAGCAGTTAAAGGTAAAATAATATAGTGTTCATGAAAGCTTATTGACAATTGTGACAAATTAAATCTTGATTTTGTGAAAGGGTTGATGGGTATTGCATGCAAAGCGAAGTTATAAACTCATATGCATAATCTGCTAATATTCTTCAAATCTCATCTTGAGGTGGAAGAAACAGATCTGATTACATGCTACCCTGTCCACATCATACACTGAAAGCAGCAGTTAACTTTGCTGGCGTTTTTAATAATTCAGTTACAGAAAGTCCCTTAACTAAGAAACCAGGAGTGAATGAATAATTGATTTTTCTTTTCAGTTGCTAAAAAGGCAAATGTTTGGGTGCAATAGAAATAAAAAAAAAAAAAATTAAAAAAAAATAGCTTTTTCATCAAAAGGACATTTTCAACCTCAAAAAAAAAAAACCCAAAACAAACCATAACAAAAAAAAAAAAAACCTGCCCAAAACCAAAACCCAAACTCCAAAACAAAATCTCTTTTGAAACTGGTAATAAATGACAGAGAAGTGAAGATCCATATTCATGGCTATTACTTTTGCAGTAGTTTTGTGATTAGCCAATTCACCTATTGAGAGATATACATTCAGACATTCAGATTTTCCCCTGCAAACACTGAATAAAGCCACGTATCCAGGAAAGTTTTCCATTTCCTCCTGTGGCTCAGAGAATAAGTAGGCTGGAATTCAAATTCCTATGATGTTTCAGTAATTTTGCCTTTGAGAGTCATGAACTCATGGAAGTAGTCTACACAAGCGAACACAGAGCAACACACTT
>JAOEHX010007644.1:34433-46361 GCA_025448015.1 Bolborhynchus lineola
AAGGCCTGTCTTCTTTAAATTATTCTTTAACCTCTTAGCAAATTAAAAAAAAAATATAATGAGTTTCATACTAGCACCTAAAGTTATTTACAAATAATTAATTCACAATTCATCATCTGCTGAAAATTATAAAACTCTTTTCCTTAATCCCACTGAGATCGCATAAGAATTTCTTCTGCATAGTGCTATTATCTCATGTGATATTTTGTTCACAATTTTTTCATGCCTTTAAGGTAAAATTACCTAAATGAGATGTGAAATCGGTCTATATTGTCCTGACTTGAAGAGATGAGAGTTATAAAGTAAGGAATATTATGGCATTTGTAAAACAGTGATGAGAACTCACAACATTATACAGAATATATATCCACAGAATATTATTTGGCTTGTGGTAGACATCCTTAACTTTAAGACAGGAGTTAGTGTTTGCATTTTTTTATTAACTCCTCCCATTTAATGGAAATCTGATCTGATTGGAGGCTTAATCTGCTTTTAAAATAAAAATTATTGTTATCAATAATCACGTTTGTGCATTTGTGGTATTATGTTTGCATGTTTGTGTGTTTGTGGTGTTCTGCATTTCTAATACTTTGGTTTGCAAAGTTCTAGGGATTTCAGAGAGCTAATTTTAATTTCTTATTCACCAATGTGCAATCTAAGAAAATTTCAGATGATAACAAATACAGGCAGATTTTGTTGGTATCCTTAGTTTCAGTCATATACAGCTAAATTCTTCATATGGCCCTGAGTTGCTTGGGCTTAATTTGTTGAGAATCAGGATGCTTGTACATTTGTCTGAGCCAAAACAGAAAGTGAGAGAGCGGTGATTTATTCAGTTTCTTAGATGACACCATCAGCAATGCATCTAATGAATTCCACACTCCAGCAACTGTGCACAACCACTTTCCTGCTAGGACATAGGTGGGAGATCCTTTTCCCCTTTATGTCTACTAGCTAATCTTGGCTGGTAATAGAAGTGATCTTCACTTTCAATTGAGAACAAATGCAAAGGACTGGGAAATATGCACAACTGGTTGATGCTTATTAAAAGTGTACCAGACTTTCAGTGGCCTATTTAAATTTGACCTTGATATGCTTCATCTATGCACTGAAAAGTCAGTGACTTCTATTCAAATAATAAGCAATATAACAGTAAGCTTACAGGAGAGATTGTTTGCTTGTTTTTAGCTGAATATTAAAGACTAGAAATTTCAGAAACAAGTTCAGCTCTAACAGGTTTGCAAAAGTATGAGAAACTACATTTACCCAAATCAGTCTCCCTGGAAAAAAGAAAGTTATTACATGGGCATGATGTGCTGTGGTATGCAATACCTCTTTGTTTAGTTTGGGTCAAGTGTCCTGTCTCTGCTTCCTCCTGGCTTCCCCCCCTTCCTGGCAGAGCATGAGACTCAGAAAGCCCTTGGTCAGCCTAAACATTTGAGCAGTAACTAAAAACATTGGTGCTATCAGTGCTGTTCCCAGGCAGAAAGTCAAAAACACCGTGCTGCACCAGCTACTAAGAAGGAGAAAAATGACTGCTACTGCTGAACCCAGGACAGGAGCCTAGATCATTTAGCACCATGTCCAATCTCTTTTCATAAACCTCCAGAGGTGGTGACTCTACCACATTCCTGAAGATGTTGCTCCAGTGAATGATTGTTCTTACAATCTGTAAAAAATGTCTTTCTTTTCAAGATAAAACTTCTCCCAGTGAAATTTGTACTCATTTACCTTTCTCTGTGTGGCTCCTTGTGAAGAGAGAGCCTCTGGCTTCCATGTAGCTGCTGTCTAAGTATTAAAATACTGTGATGAGGTAACACCTGAACCTTCTCTTCAAGGAGAAAAGACCTAACTCCTTAAATGTTTCTCATAAGGCAGGTTCTCCAACCTTTCAGTCATTATATCTTAGTCATATTTATCTATTTATTTATCTGATAAATAGATTAGATATGCCTGGAATATTAGCCCTCCTTGTTCCATAAGAATAAAATATGATCAGCCCAAATTAGAAGTTTGTGGAAAAAATATATGCAATATTCAGAGAAGATAGCTATAATTTAATGTAGTTGTATCAAATATAATGTATAAGCGTTGAAAAAGATCCCTAAGTTTTCCTGCTTATATTTCAATCAGCTATAAATTGTCAATATGTCTAACATCACCAGGTCAAAGCAGGAAAGTGAGTGCATACAGCAAACATTTCAGCAAGTACCATCATGACTGGAGAAGACAGAGTGATTTGCCTAATAGATGCTTGATTTATGGAGTTAAGTGCACACATCAAGTGAGTTGCTGCCATTTCACCGCTGTAGGTCACACAAATCTCTTGCTTTGACATGGAGATGTTACTGACCAAGCAGAGTGAGGAAGCAAGTGGCTAGAAGAAGGACTTACCTGAAACTCCTGTCAGGCAAATATCAGAAATATCCTCTGATTGAATTTCTGCCGGTGTGTTTAATTCATGATGTTTTGGAACTCTTTCTATTGAAAACAAAAGCATTACTGCAGTTTATGTAATCCCATTAGCCCGAGAGGTTTCTGAGGCTGGAACTGTCAAAAATATGTTTCAAGTGTACTTCAGCTTGAGAAGCAGTTGGAACACATGAGCAAATACATCTGATCATGGAAGCACCCACTGATTTAAATTTAAGATGATGTACCACTCCATTAAAAAAGGTATTCAAAGGCATCCTGATCTTCTTGTTTTGAAATCTGAAGGACTAAAATTTGATGACCCACAGCAGAGTTTAGTAAATGAGGACATCATGTTATGTTCATCTAAGGCAAAATATTGGAAGATAAGTACATATGGTAACTCCCAAGAACATTTCAGACAGGCAGATGCTGTGTGAAATGAAGACATATTCTTTGACTTGGCAGCTGGGGATTGTGGTTGCTCATCAGATGAAGAAGCATGAGAAAGAAGTATAAGAAATATCATGTGATGCTACCTCTTGTGCACCCTTTTTGCAAAAGCTCCAGAGAATCACCCCTATGCACACACATTTAATATTATTCAAAGCTAGGGAACTAAATATGAATGTAAGGGACTAAATTTTCCAAAGTCAGCCATAAGCTCAGTTGGATGTCTGAATGTATTTACCCCCCAGTCCATCTGCTTCTGGATAGCCAGACCCTGTGCAGAAAGGCCTAGTGATGTGTGTTCTGTGTGGTTGTCTGTTGACAAAATATTAATTCAGGAAATGCCACAATTATTTGATGTAATAATAAGCATTGGATATGAAGATAGAATGGACCTGTGATTATTCTAGCCATGAGCTGAACAGTAGCCATTGGAGTTAATCACAGTGCTGTGAGTGGGGAAGGAGGAGATAATGCCTGTACATGGTAAGAAATGAGGAAGAATGCTTTTCAGCTGTGCTGAATTAATTCATAGAATGCACTCATGCAAAATATTATCCATGTATAGAAATTATAAGGTTCCAAAACTGCATGGCAGAAGCTGAACAATGGATAATGTCTGTGGGACTCTATTCTACCCGAACTTTGTAGTTGTGTGCTATATGAGCATTATAGAACATTTTGTGCCTTGCTCTCAACAAACCAATGAATATCACATGAGGACACCAGGTTATATGACCCCTGCAATATTTTGATGCTTTTCATTCCAGATAGAAGTCCTTACTCTCTGAGTTTATATTATTTCTTTTTCATATTTTGGTTTGTTTTGGGTTTATTTTTTTATTTCTCTATCTGCATCTCAGACACAAGGCCATGTTCACTCCACTTGAGAAGAAACAAACCCAACAGTGTTTGTTAACTCTTTTTGCTGGCTTCTGGTAGTTTTTCTCAGGCACATAAAAAGGTAGAAATATTCTGTGCAAATCTTCCGTGCAAATCTTGCACTGACTGAAAGTCTTTGCTGTTTGTGAGCCCATTACATAAAATGCAGCACTGTCTGGTGGCATAGTACTCACAGCCAGCATGGGCACTACCTGCTCACACCAGCTCCTCAGGTCTCATTGCTTCCCATGCACCAGGTCATGTTTGGCTTTCATGATTTCATGATTACCAGCAAAAAATTTCAACAATTAGCCATCTTAAACTTCATTTTCTGGTGTCAATTAAAGAAGAATCTTATATCCTTATTTCCCTAGTTATTACTCATGTTGTGAGTGTAAAAGATTTCATGCCTACTTAAAAAATTGCACATTGATCATGCAGAATGGAGTGCTAACCTTTAAAATGCTGTCTATGAAAGTTGAAAAAATTTTTTCTGGTTTTAGATTTATTTTGATGCTTGAGGCTTTCAAACATAAACATTCTGGGACTAATGTATTGTGGTTCACAGATAACCAGGCAGTTTTAAAGCAGTTGTAGGCTTATCATGAGATGAAAGTTTTACAGGTCATCAGGTGGAAGACAGTGATATCTCAGCTGACAAGCATGTTTCTATTCTTTGCCTAATTAGAAGGAACATGAACTGCACAGACCACTGGCTTCATCAACACATTTCCTCTATCATGGAGAAGTTTTCAACTCACATGAGAAAGGTTTGCGAAAAATCAAGAATCATTTCATGTTCCCAGGGATATTTACTTGTGCAAGTGGACCTTATGCAATTAAAACTAATTGCATGAGCTATTAGCAGTCAGTCCCCAGCACTGAAACATCTTTGATTGATAGAGCAAAAAAAAAAGAATGCATTACCCAACAAAATTAATCTCCACAAAATAAGTCCACATGACAAAAAAATCTTTTGGTAGGTCATATGTTTTTCAAGAAAGCATTGAAGGATACTTCAGCTGTGTCCTTTTAAACATGCCTATGCTAAAGATCATTGTATTATAGAAAAAAAAAAAAAACAAACAAAACCAAAGCATACTCTGTGAATGATTTATTTTGGGGTGGTGTGTTTAATGAGTTTTAGTACAGCTTCCTGAGATAAAGTATCCCACATATTTATTTTCTTCTTGCTAATCTCTGCAGAAATGACATGGATTTGGGGTACATGGACAAAAAATGAGAACTTGTTTTTTTGTCTTTGCACAGTTACACAGAGATTGTCTTCCTGTAGTTTTTTCTGCAGGCATTCTGCAGCCGAAGCAGTTTTTGGCTAAAAGGAGTGATAGGGCCTGATGTAAATAAAATCTGAGTATGATTCTGTTACAAGTACCTTAAGCATCTCAGGATAAACTAGGATCTCACAATAAATCTTTTCCTTCTATGAAAAAAAGAGGTGTCAAGTTTAACTAGTCCAAGAAAAAAAACATACTTCATTGGTGTTTTAGGAACTGCACTTGCTAATTTGCATTAGATCTGTCATCACTGTTGTGTTATAAGGCCTGTCTTTTACCGGACCAATACTCAAAGTGGGTAAGAACTTCTTACATTTTGAAGACTATAGAGTTGTACACTTCCTGATCCTCTAGTGCTGGAAGACAGAGCTTTTAACCAATGAAATACAATTTTCTGCATCCTTGTATCACTGCTGATGAATGACACTGCACAGCTGAAACATGACAGATCAAGAAGAAAGTAGTTGCATTTCTCCAGTCCCTCTTTCACTTGTTTGATCTTATTGCTTCCAATTATGACTGTTCCCAAGCTAGAATTTCCTCTGCTTTGGTCATGACAATCCTCAGACAACTATGAATGTGGATCGTAATGTTCTTGATCATGCCTAGAAAAACAATATGTGTTTAGGTTTTCATTCTTGAATTTTATACATGAAGATCGTGATGTCCTTCCTTGACAGAAACCAATCGAATCTCTGTGACACAAAGCGATCTTTGATTTTTATCCCATCTTCTTAGGAGAAAACCTCCAAAAAAGTTAAGGACAAGGAATTCTCAGAAGAGAAATCAGTGGTCACAGACTGCAAAGAATGTTTATTGTAAAGCCACAAAGAACAGTCAGATTTCAGGGAATGAAAAAATGCCTAAGTTTATTTCAACATAAGAGAGGCTTATTTGGTTGACTGCAATGATGAAGACCAAAAGCAAAGTGTTCCTTAAAAGTGTTTATTGTTGCCTATCAAACCCTCCAATCCCTTGTATCCAAGTTATTCAAGTTCCTCTTTTAGATATTTCAAGACAGACTCTGATCTTAGTCACATTGCTGTAAATAGGATGTAACTAGTCTGTCCTTTCCCTGCAACATCTGTGTTATTGAAATTTGACTTCTTCACAAAGATTGCATTCAGAAAAGCACCAAATACAAGTGTGATTTCATCAACTGTGAATTTCTCTTTGCTGAAAGTTTTAGCCTTCACAGAGTTGAACAGAGTTGGGTATCGTGCAAACAGGGACATCATTCAGTAACAGGCATGACTTCTGTTTAGGACACGTCCCCAAGCAGCCCGACACGACCTCTCAGCAAACTGTGGCAGCAAACAGGAGCCTCCTTCATATATTGTCTGTGATGTGGTTAAATGTGCGTTGGTTTCTTTTGATCTCAGCACTGGTGGACTTAATCGCAAATATACTACCTTGTGTGGCCAAGTATTACCACTGATGGCTCTCCAACAGAGAACTTTAGATATCTGGTTTAAATTTATTGGCCTATAGTGAATGGATTTGCTCTAGTTCTTGAGGATTTAGAGGATTTTCCTTTTGCTTCATTTCCTGCTATTACATTTCTCTTAGCTAGAGTGATATTTTTTACTATTTAAATGGCACACTTCAATTTAACAGCCAAAGTACCATTACTGTATTTTTGCATGGCAACAACTGATACAAAATGCTTCTTAGATTTTGTCCCCTTTTCATATTAACAAGGTTTCTTCTGCATGGCCTTGACAGAAAGGAGCTTATTTCCGGCCAAGAGCAGAAAAGGATTGATAGGAATTGCCATGAAATACTATGGTAGTGCAGAAAGGTAAGCCAAGTGCTTTTTTTGGGGGGGTGGGTGCTGAGTAGAGAAGGAGAGAAGGCAATATAACAGTAATATAATTACCTTGTCTCTTGTAGTATAAATTGATACTCACTTAACCAAAATTACTCTTCTTAAATTGTAAGCATAAACAAATAAGACCATTATATTACCTGTCACCAGGAACTGTAGGATAACTTGCGCTACTGTACCTCAGGACTGTCTACACAAAAAGGATTTAAGCATTAAGGTTGTTGGCAGTGTCTGTGATACCTAAATTAGGTACTACAGTCTATGCTGCATGGAGAAGAATACATGGCACTCGTTGCCTGCATGATCTCTGGCACCATTTCATGGAAAACCAGCCAGTCAGGCCTCCTTCAATAGCAATCTACACCTGGGGGCCTTAAACAAGAGAAACTGACATAAGCTGGCTTGTAGATTTGGCTGTGTGCTGGAAGTGAGTTGTGCTATAGCTACACAGTAGTGTCAAGATTCAGGTACTTCTGGGTTATTGTGGAAGGAAAAGGTCTGGTGTCTGGGAAAGTTCTTTTGTTTAATATAGCCACAGACTTCCATAGCCTAAGCTGCACCATCAAAAGCTGTTGAGAAATAAATGGCAGAGTCATATCCTTTTAGATGCTAACCAAGGACATTCGTGTCCTGAGACTACCCCCTTTGGTACCCAAATTTAATCTTTGCTACTTGATTGATCCCTCTAAAATTGCATTGTCAAAACACAGGACCCAGCCCATTGTTGCTGGAAAAAGAAAGAAAAAAAAAGTGATATCTCTAAATAAAAAGATAATGAGATGACATTGCTATGCTGGTTGGTAATGGCTCAGGGTAGTTCTCTTTCATCTAATTGAATCTTTGGGAGAAAAGTAGTATGACTTGAGAGAGGCAGAATCTGAGTGATGCACCACTATTGCCGTGTCAGGTTTAGAGGTGTAACAGCAATCTCACAGGTGTTATGAATATTAACATCTCTTAAATACAGGAGTATATTTAGGTTGTTTGTGCTTGTAGGTATTTTTTAGTAGGAATTTATGTTACTGTCTCTCATTATTTTAGTAATGACTGTCACAGCCCCACTGAATTCTTAGTCTGAAAATATCTTTTCATAGTGTCACTTCAGTCTAAAATAAAATCCTTTTCCCAGACAGAGCTTTTTTTACAGCAGAATAGGTACAATAGGCTATTCAACTGAATTCTATTGACTCCGTAGATTCAAATCTTAATGTTCCTTTTTTTATTATCTCCTCCTTTTCATTCTAATATTGTTCTGCTTTTCCTTTTTTTCGTACTGTGCCTATCCTATTTTGTTCCACTGAAATAATTTTATAAGAAATCCTTTATGAGCATAATGCTGTCTATCCAGTCATCACAGGCACAGTTTTGTTCTTTCAGCTTTGGCCAGTTTATATACACACCCCTACACTTCCAGCGATTACTTCCAGTGCCAGCTGGGTACCTACTGGTGAATTCAGAGCTGATTAACTGAACAAGACAGTTGTTGCTCCAATTAACGTACTCTAGGTTTCAAGAAATTTCATTTTTTTTCATTAGGGAAGCAAGAAGTGGGGGGACAAACTTCCTTCAGCCATATTGTTCCATCTTTCTCCTCACAGGGGAAAAAAAATTAAAGTCAATTTGGTGAACAAAGAGTGATCATTACTGGACATCTGTGGCTAATAACTGGGACACAACAGAAATTTAAGGACTGGATGTTTAACAGTTCATTGTGGGGTTCATTTGCATATACAAAGCTCCTTCCCAGCAGACTGTGAAACGAGCATTTCCTTTAGTTAGTTGTGGCGAAAACTGTTAGTTTTCTACATGGTGAACAGATGTGTTAAATAATTAATGTAACCAGGAAGGTGTTCTGCTTAAATGCCAGCTTCCAAAATCAATGTACTTTTACTTCACAGAAGGGTTTAAGTCCTGTAATTCACAAGGTAAGACTGTGACTGACCTCTGTGAGAATGCACAGAAAGAAATGTTTCCATGAGCTTCCCCCCTTGCAGTCTCTCTATAGGAAGAAGTAAACAATTGCAGTTCTTGTCTTCTAACACAATGCTGACAGACAAGCTCTGGAAAAACTTGGGCAGCAGGGCAAGAGGATAATACACGCAGAGGTTTCATCCCTTTGCTGGGTATTTTTACTCTCACAGATAAGTTAGCAGAAGGGAATGTAGGTCCACACCACAACTGTCCTGGGAAGGAGGGCACAAGCATGCCCAGCACCTTGCTGCAGACCCAGGGTCCTATTCAGGTAGTCTGGAAAGACCATCCACAAGCAGAATCAGCTGCATGTATCCCACTTCAGACTTACAAGTTCTTTCTGAGCTTATTACCAATGTTTGTGACTAAGGCTGCAGGGTGGCAACAAACTGTGCGGCTGGAAGAAAAGTAAACCACAAGCCTCTGCATTTTATGATGGTTTTACAGCCATATGGAACCCACTGAGTCTCTTCTTTACCTTAAAATGTTGCTAATGTTTCAGTTAGTAGTAACAAAGGTACCATCATGATGGTAGTGATAAAAATAGCTACTGATGTCATAGGAAGCTTTCAGCCTTTGTTAGATTTATGTGGCTTTCCCTTTAGTGGAAAAGACTGATCAGAAGCAATATAAAATAAAAGCTTTCTTTGCTAAAGGAGTGTGTTGGTATTTAGTGCTAATTCATACAGCTAGCTTGAAACAGAGGATTACTGTTTCCAGGCAAATTCTGAGGTTTCAAAATAAGTTCTGATTTCAAATGCAATTAAAAAAAAAAAAAAAAAAAATTGTATAACTTACTTACATAGCTTTTTTTGCTGGCAGTTTGTGGCTGCTCTGTTCTGCAACACTTTGCACCTTGAAACAGGAACCAGGGTACCTCAGGTCTCCAGCTCCAGAAAAGCTTCCTTCCTCTGAGGGCCTGTTGCAGGAGCAAATACTCTGTGCCTCCCAGGTTCCCCTGAAGCTCTCTCCCAGGCACTGTTCGTTTGCCTGAGGTTTCATGGCATTTTGCCAAAACTGATATGCCCCCATATTTGACTTTGTGGTCTTAAAGGTTTTTTCCAACCTAGCTGATTCTATGACTCTATATAACATTTCGGTCTTTTAGCTGAAATTATTCCACTACAACATTTCCTAACACCCCTATTTACTGACAAATGCACTCCACTTATTTATTAATACACTTCTGTTTAACCTCTGACTGCAGTGAAGAGCTTAAGCCAGGAATTCTGAAAGTACCTGTATTTGTATGTCAGAAACTTCCAAGTCCTCCAAAAGCACTCACCTAATACACAAATAGCTTGTGCCTTGTTCGTAAGGAGAGTCAGAGCCTTGTACTCCTTAGTTGATTCTCCACAAGACTTCTTATTAAACCTAGTTCTTATACGAGGTCAGTACCTCAAGCTTACATCTACTTACAGACAGGACCTAGATTGGCAGATTGGACGAAAAAAGCCACCACCACCACCAACAAAGCTGCACTACAGTATTAATTTTGTCATTTTTACTCATTTTTTAAATGGAGCACTTGTCAAACTTTAGGTTGAGTGATTGTCAAACAGGTGGCAAAAGGCAATTTCTGTCTTATTTTCTGCAGAGAAGTCAGGGAGTTCCAGAATGTCTTTCACAAGTTCCGATTCCCCAAATTCAAGTCTTCTATCCATGTGATTTGAAGCAGTGAGGTAACATTGGTTTTTTGTACCCTAGCTGATAGCCTCAGCTGTTGCTGAACAGCTTTAGGAAAAGTAGAGGATCACTGGTGGAGCTTTTTGATAAAAGCATGTTTCCTTGTAAGGCTATTCAGTGCTAGAAAGAGAATAGGAGGGAAACTGACTTCACAGACAGATGGTTAAGGTAAACGCGGCCTTCTGTTTCAGCTCCTGTAAACTAATGAATCTGTGCTTTGGGCTGGTGCAGCAACTCTTTTTTCTTTTCCAGATAAGGACCTATGTCCTCCACAATGCCTGCAGCAAACATACTGCCTGTCTTATAACTTTAATCAGACAGTCTCCAGTACTCTATTCCGTAACCTTCAAGGGTAGAAGTGCACGCTGAGGATATATTCTATATCTTTTATCCAATTCATTTGCTTGTAATCTCCGCGCTCAGGCACATAGTCATTTCAAGACACCTACTCTGTAATGATCACAGAAATTCTCCACACCAGAAATGAAGTCTTCTGTCACTGAGCATGGTGACCCTGATATACTTGGACACGGCATTACAATAAATGAGCTTAAGGTCTGTGTGCATTATGCATTTGGGAGGAAAGCATTTATGCCATTTTTTTGGGACAAAACATGCCTGTTACAAAAATGAAGAAAATATGCCCTGAGACAGAGTGCTACTGAGTGTATTTCAATACACAAAGGATTTCAATGCAGTCAGAGATCTCACAGTTTTTCGGAAGGATTTATCTAACTTCCCTTTCTGTGCAGTAGCCTCAGTCAAAACTCACTGCTGCTCCTTTTCTACTACTACTCCCTCTTCTTGCAACACCTCCCCTGCTCTGGTCCAGCCTGTTCAGAGAAGCAGCATTAACGAATGTGGTCAATGAAGGACTAAAAGGCACTTTCCCTTCACCATATTAAAACCTCAGGGATGGGAAGTAATGAAAGGCGGCAGCTGCTGTCATCGGTGATACAGACCGGGAGTACCTGCTGGCCAGCTGGTATGAGATGTAGCCCTTGCTCTTCTGCCAACCCATGTCTGCAGTGTCCCCAGGAGACAGTGCTGACTAAACCAGAGGCATCATCCATCATTAACAAGTGGGGTATAATGCCTTGCCATGCCTCTCACAATGGCAATGGAAGAGGGAAGAGGAAGTTTAAATTTCACCAGAACCAGTGTGGTGTCAGGAGAGGCTTAATCAGACTGAAGGCTTTCCCATTTACATATTCCAGTGTCAGCTCTCAGGCCCAGACAAGCTGATTTCTGCACATTCCCTGATATTAGTCTGGAGTCACTAAGAATATAAAATACAAATATGGAAAGCAGTAATCTCTTCCTTGCTGGTGTCGTGGTTTAAGCTGTAAATCAGCCACGCAGTTTGTTCATTCACTTCCCCCTCCTAAAAGAACTGTCGTGGTT
>JAOEHX010007644.1:59373-70862 GCA_025448015.1 Bolborhynchus lineola
TATACCTTAGTTACTAAACTGTTCTTATCTCAACCTGTGGGAGTTGCATTCTTTCGATTCTCCATGTAGCAAACAGCCTGGCTTATTTACGTCCTAAACCACGACAACAGGTGACCTGACCAAAAGCAGAAATGTGGGAATACAGTTTCTTATTCAGCTGGAATCAGCTTGTTTATGTCCATAGCATTCAAAACTGTTTTACTTCATTCATGTACATGTACCATGTAACTGAGTTGTGGTGAGGAGGAAGCAGTGCTATTTTCCTTAAGGTTATGTGATTTGTGAATGAGAGCTGGTGTTTCTGATTTTTTTTTTGTTGTTGTGTCTGTGTAAGATGTACACTCCTCACTGATAAGAAAAAATGTTACTAGAAATGTGTCAAAGAAGATGTATTTGAGTCATTCAAGTACAAAAACTTATATAAATATATTCTGCAACTTAATTGCAATTTTCAGAAAGCCCTCGAAATGTTTGTATGTGTATACATATAAAGGGTTAGTGGGAAAATTTCCCACCAGTCATTGCTGTTATAGCAAATTATGGGAACAAAATGGAAAGTTTAGTGATTTTGTTGTTGATTTTTTGTTTTCAGTCTCTGTAATCTGCAGTGAACCATGCACTGATTTCCTGCCTCTGATGGCATAATATCCCCTCTTCCACTATAGCATGCTCTGCAAAAAGCAGAATACAAATAAAGTGATAAACATTTACTCATAATTTTACTTCATTTTTTCCCCTTCCTATTCATTATAGTAAAGCAGAGGCTACCAACTCATGTATCTTTTTTCTGAGCTGATAATAAGAGATCATGAAGAGGAGGGTGGGGACCTGTCCATTTAGGTAGTTTAAATTACAGCTTAATGGGCTAACTCCACACTAACCTAATTTTTTATTCTTTATCTTCATCTCTGTATTGCTGATCCTGCTCCCACATGGATTCTTTTGCCATTCAATATTCAGAAAGTGCTTCCCTGCTTTATCTTTTCAGATCCAAATAACTTTCGCAACCTCTTCATAAGCAGCTGATCTCCACTGGCTGTTGATTTCTCCTTGCCATACAACCACCTGACGCTGAGAGGCATAAAAAGTGATACCCTGCTGCAGCATGAGAGTGTTTGCTGGGCTGTGTTATGCTCCACCAGACAGCTGCAGAAATCCCCTTCACCCTGGATCCCTTAAAACTGCGCTGACCAAAAGTATTAATGAAGAAACTTTGAAGAATGCCATGCAAACATGCCCATATAAATATCCCGTGCATAGGATGTAGGACTTGACCTAAGATACAGATGTCGAAATCGGTGTATTTTAAATAGCAGTCTTGGACCTAGCATTGTTTCTAGTCTTTCTTCCGCCCGACCTCTTGCAGTGGCCCAGTTGCGGCTATCCCCAGGCTCATATCACCATTGTTATTAATTACTTTTTCAAAAGAGCTGAGAAGATGTCAGTGCTTTTCTTCCACTAAAACGCAAAAACAATGGATTGAACAGAGAGAATATAACAGTCAATGCAGGATCCTTCATGGGAGATGCTTAGCGAGGAGTACACGCGGAGGCAACGGTACAGTGGTATTCTCCTGGCATTTGCCTATCCAGAGGGTGCTGGCTTTTTCTCTGCTTGGGCCTGTGCATGGAAAGTATTTCATGCTCTTGAAAGTTTTGGGAAATGAACAACCCATAATGCACTGCAGTTCTCAGGTGTAGAGTGGGGCCTTAGCTGGCAAAACAGGCAGGACAAATATTAATAAGTGATTGAGCTGCCTGTTATGTTACATTTGTTTTGAAATATTTATTCAGGCATAAATCTAATGTAACTTTGTGAAAATATGAGATGTTAGTTTGCATAGTCAACGGTGTTGAGCATGCACTGGCCAGGATGCACTCTATTTTTAGACTTTCAGATGAACTATCTAAAATAGGTGTTTAATCCTTTCAGGTGCTGTTTCTGAAGGTGACATTGGCTTTTCCAAATTTGAGGATCAGCTTGTAATAGAAAATATCTTTGCAGTTACTTCACTACTGTTTTTTAACAATGAAGGTGTAGATTCACTACACTGACACCAAAACCATCAGATTTCCAGCAGATTGCCTCAAAGTCTTATTGTTTCTGAATATCTCAACTGCTGAATCTTTAAAATATGAAGTAAGATGGAACCCAATTAAATATAATGACCAAAGTTATTTTCCTTTCCTCTCTAAAAGATTGAATGATAAAGTCACATTTCTGTCCTATGCTATTATTTTTTCCCAGACTACTCCTCTCTCTCCTAATAACTGGTCTCATTTCCTGGTTAGTAACGTACTGATAATCACTCTAACACAGATTTACAAGATAGCAAAAAATATAATACATTCACTTTTTTTTTTTTTTTTAATACTGAATTAGCTCACCAAGAACTTTCTTTGCAGTAATTTTTAGTTTTGTTTTCGTACATTTTAGCTTCCTAGAATGCCTGGAAAAACTGTTGGAGTTAATAAAAGAGATATTGTAACAGAAGTAAGACATAGTTTTTATGCTCATATATTGACCTGGAGTTTCCCATTAAGCTACTGGCAGGTGAGAGGTGATTCTTTCCTTGCTGGTTATTGTACCTCTCCTAAAAAGAAGGATGGGTTTGACTCATGCTGGTCAAATTTATTTCCCTTGTAACCTCACTAAAATCAGAGGAATTACATCAGAAGTGCTGTGTTTGCTGCATGAGTTTTACGTTGCGAAGGTATAACCTCTTTCCTTCACTTAGGAGGATTTCTGAGATCCATTAACCTTTCAGAGCAAGTTTTATGCCAAGTGTTCATTTTGTCTTAGAGGTTTATTTAATTTCATATTCACTATAGCAAACAAAGTAATAGTTCAATTTGAACAAAACCTTAGGTCATCCCTCAGCAAATCACTTACAGGTGGTTAACAGAAAATGGTGTAAGGCAGAAAAAGAAATAAAGCAAAATGGAAATGCCTCTGAATGTTCAAGAGAGGAACTATTTAGTAAAGCAAATCAGCATGATAGAGATAAAAGCACTGAGAGTGATTCATCTAGTTGTTGAACCATTTTTATCTGAACACAGTGCAAATGCCTTGATGGAGTTATGTTAGTGTAGCTGGTACATCAAGCCAGCAGTTTCATTGCAATTTAGTGATGAACCTTAGTCTTCACAAGAGAGTCTAGCTGAAACTATTTTCCTGAAGCTTGGAAGCAGTACTCAACTAATCTATTTCCTTAAAACATGCACCTGCAAAGACTGAAAAAATTTTAGAGTTTCTTCATAAAACACCAATACGAAAGCTCTTTGGGATTTTGATTTTCATAGAGAATCATTAATTTACCAGCACTTGGTCTAGGAAAATATGCTTTTCATAAATAATAAAAATATTTTTTTGTACCAACAAATAGTAAAATAGCTGGTTTTATATTTAGGTAGCTTAAAAAACATATTAGTACAAGTTACAAGCATATTAATAATCAAAAAGAAAGAATGTTGTCTATTTTTTGTAGGTATCTCCCCCCAGAAACTCCAGAATTCTAGAGTTAGGATTAAACTTCAAAGCAATTAAAAAGGTCTACAGTGTGGAAATTCAAGTTTGAATCAACAAATTTAACACCCCCTTAAGTTGTACCCTGAATTCAAACCACAAGTAAGCACCCATTTAATGACCAATTTCTAATATCTTCCATCACCTCAACTAGACTAATATGACTACATTTTTAGCCAAGTTCCCATTACAAACAAGGTTTATATGATCATACTCTTCTTATCTGCTACTAAGTTTGTCTTTCCATTTACTTTTCAGTCCACTGGCTAGTTTTAAGCCAAGTTAACTGAGGGCTGAGCAATCTGAGTTCCCACAAATTTTATTGAAACAGGAACTAGGAACAGAGAAGGGAAAGTTTATAAACGCCTGTAAATACCCCATCTGAAGTAAAGGCTGTAGTATCAGTTTGGGCATTATCAGGCACCACAAAAGTCACATAGGAAATAGACATTTTCTGATACCTTCTGTAGTGAATGGAGATTCATATGGAGCTCACAGTATCCTTGGTAGTGCCGAAATCCACATGAAACCACAGATTGTTACTTCTGGATCGCCATTTCTTGGTGGCGCTATTGTGGAATCTACAATGTGGAATTGCTCTATGAGAAATGAAAAGTAAGTTCAACTTCCAATCTGTTTGAATATTTCTATGCACTGTTACAAAGCAGGATTTATTTGTCTTCTTTGGCTTTCAGATGGGAAATGCCTGGGAAGATTTGTGCCCTTCCCAGGAAGGGGGATGTAGACATTGCTCCTGCATTGCAGTGACCACCAGGCAACTGACCCAGCATTCGGTTTGCTGGGGACAGTGGCTCTTAGTTCTCACTTTCTTGAGTATGAATGCTTTGCAATTTCCTTGAAGGAAGCAACATGTCAACAGCCTTGCTTCTGTTTTCTCCACCTTCTTCCCAGTGGCTGTGAAGACATTTATCTGTCTATTTTGCTTCTATGGTCTAAGAAGTGTTTTCTGCCTGAGCTGTCTGCTTTTTCCTTAGGCACAAGAACACTCTGGTCTATTTAATACATTCTTAATACACTGGAGAGATTAGAGCATGAGTTCTGGACCCAAATGTCTATCCCACTTCTGAGTGAGACTCAACTTTCTGGTAGAAGCAGAACACTTCTAGCTTTCTGCTACAGGCTACAGTCCTCACAGTCCTGATGGGAAATGCTGGTAAGCACCACCGGGAGCACAAACCTGACCATGGAAGCTGCAGGAGTACAAATGCACAGACCTTTACAGTTAGTATAAAGGACAAGTGACAATGAGTTCATGTGTGCAGTGTGACAATGAGTTTGCAGTGTGAAGCGTAATAGCAAAAAGTAACGGCAACTCCAATTATCCCTCCAAACACCACCATTGTTGAGCTCTGTCAGATCTTCCCCAACTCTTATTTTTGCTTAGTTTAAATTCACTAAAGGACTGCAGGTTCCTTCAGTGCTGTCTGCAAGTGTTCAGCATTTGTCAGTGTAGAAAAAAAATAAAGACATAGTTAACTAAATGCCAGCTAAATAAATGCTAGGAATAAACCCCAAGTATTAGTTCTTGTCAGAAATAATCCTGGTTGAGTAATCAGTAGGGATGTTTTTTTTGCTGACATGCAATATGTGAACAAATGCAGTATGAAAGAGTTGTTATTCTGCTTGAGATGGTTATAATATTAAATTAAACATCCCTTTCAAATAAGCATCCCTTCACAAAGGTAACTTTAGCTAACATCAGTTGGCCATTTCAAATCTTTTGTTTTTTCATTACTTAAGAAATAGCAGGTAAATCCCACCCTTTCAAGCCTTGTTAAATACTTCCTCCAGAGAATGCATGCAAATACAGCTGAGTTTTATGTTTCAGCAAGGATTTTTCAAGGTACTTGTTAGTTCTTTCCTCTCAGTGCCAAGGATTCGAGAGTGCAACCACTGATCTAAAAATGTACCAACTGCTTACAGCTAACGCTGAGATATTAAAATAATAAGAATTTATTCTTCTCTGTTTTGTGGCAATATTTTATGAGGAGTTTCCAGAAAATGTCATAAGAAATTTTGGTTTTGGGGAAAAAAAAGGGAACAGAAATAAGCATTCCTGTAATTGACTAGCAACTTTGTGTGTGCATTACTGTTTGAATGGAGTCTAGATGCTGAGACCTGAGCTGTTGCTGGATGTTAAATAAGAAATACATTTTTTATTTGTTTTTCCTCTTTACTGTAGTGATGGAGAGACATAATGCAGTAAGTGCATTCTTTTGTACCATCCATGACCTCAATGGGGAGGGGGAAAATGGGCTTTTGCTGTCAGTTTCTCATTCTATTACAGATTTGAGTTTTACTCTAACATTACTTCCAGTCTAATTGCATCTGACCTGGCACTCTTGCTGTGATAGTGTCAGTCAGCATAACTGGAGGCCTATGTAACAGTTAATATTTATAAAGTAACTGTAATTGCTTGCTAAGACCTAGAAGCATCAGCCTTATGAGTTTCCTCATTTTCATTAAAATAGAGGTTTCTTTCCAATTGCCTATTGGAGGCAATACAGGAAACGTATTTATGTGCCGTAAGTGAAAGCTGCCTGCATTGTCAAATAAGGCTAGGGAATTAAAAAAGCTTGCTCTATTTAGTGTAAATTTAAATTAAAAATAGCAGCTTGTGCCCAAGTTACTGATGTTTACATATTTACATCTTCAAATCACAGAGCTGTTCATATGTTTGCACATATAAACCTCCTCTTGAATGTTCTCTTCAACTGGGATAAATCCAGTCTTCAAGTTTTGTGTTTCTGCCATTACAAAGAAAGATGTCTAGATCTGTTTGCTTGCCTTTGCATACTTACTTAGGTTTTAATTCAAGTTGAGAAAGCATTTGTCATTTCAGAATGAAAACCTGCAAGTCACTCATCTCTGGTATTCTGTTAACACCTGAGACTAGACCTGCAATATTCTGGGGAAGAGTTTTATTGCTCCAATTTCAACATATTCTATGCACACTAAAATGAAAATTTAACATTCATATCAATAAAGTGATGCCTGGAGCAAGTTACAGTATTAGTGTTTTCAGGGTCAGTGCTGCATGGTTCCAAGTGTGTCTTTAAGAATGATCAGCAACCTCAGCTTGAGGCTTGTGCACCCATGAGAGGTGAATATACAGAACATTTTTCAGTAGCAAGCTTTGCATTATGCATCATTATCCATTACTTTCCCAGCTTGACTAAAGGCAGTGTTTGGGTTATGGCATAAGGCTGCATATATGCTTACCTCAGTTTTCTCTTTTCAGCCATTTTTATGTAATAAATCAAAGCAAGCTGTCTTCAATACACAAGCTACTTCATTTTCGCAATGCAATCTTTCCCTTCCTGCTCAAAATACAGTGTACCAAAAAACCCTAAACCAGCAGGTCATCCACAGCTATGTGCTGATATGTAATGAAAATCTGAAGGTTCATGTCTCTTTCAAGCAAAGATAATTTAAAAAAGGAAATGGTCTGTTTAGTTTTATTATTCATGATACACTGCAAAACAGAGTATCACCTACTGGGAAGCTCTCCTCATACAGTCCTGTGACTTTCCTATGATTAACATTTCCTGTGTTTCCCAGTCTTTCCCCTCAAAATAAATCTCATTTTCTGTAGTTTAAGCTTTAGTGTAAGACACTCCTGAATAGTATCCCTTCTTTTACTGGATGCTCAGATGGAAGCTTTTAATTATTAAAGAACATGAATCAATTATTTCTAGGTTTCTGGTAGGTCATGCATTTCTTTGAGTTTATACATTTTCTCTAGTAAGGACTCTATTTTTGTCCTGGTAATGCTGAGCATATCATAGACATACAGCAATACACACAGGGTTGAGTGAGCCGTGAACCTCAAAGGGAGTGCTAGGTGAACACACCTGTGGTGTCTCCAATTATATGGCAAAGTGACTCAGGGATCCTGTATTTTTTCCCTGAAATCCTAGATAGAAATGGCTGTGAACAATGCAAAGCATGTCTGCTGTAAACTTGCTTAAGTTCTGGATGCATGACTTTCAGGACGTGAGCAGGTGAGTTTTCTAGCTCATGTATATTGAATTCAACGAATCCAGGTCTGCAGCATATAGGTAGCAGAACAGGCAGTCTCAAAAGATTCATTTTCACATGGGTAAGTGTGATATGCATGGAGCTCTTGGTGTCCAAGTCCATGTTCTTGCACATCAAGCAGTTGGGTCAGATCTACTGCCAGACTTTCTGCAGTCCCTGACAAACGACAGCAGCAAGCTAATAGGAAGTGGTTCTTGCCGTGCAGCTGGAACAGTAAATATGCTTCAGTATTCTGCTGCTTCTGCAAATGCATCCTCAGAGGCAAATTTGTTCCCTTTCTCTGCAGATCTGGATGGCCCCATCTCATGGAGGTCATATACCTCTGCTCAGTGGAGATGTGGGAAGCACAGAGGAATCTGGTTTCAGCTATTACCACCAGTATGTCTTTGCACCAAGGGGTGTGAAGAGCTCCTTCTGCATCCTGAATTGGGGTATGAAGTAGGAGTCAAACATGAATCCTGGCCATCAATGTTCAGCAGTTTCATTAAGCACATGCTTTTCCTGCATTACAGTTCTGAGCAGGATTTTGCAGCTTCCTCAGGTTCCCCAGGACTCCTTGCTGTAGTGTTTAGCATAAGGCTCATCTTGAGGTTTTGCTCCTGACTTTAAGAACTTTATTTTTCTCCCAGTGAAAACAGTACAATGCCAGATAAATGTCAAGGCTTTGCTCTTCACCTCCTAAAACATCTATGAATGTTACAAAATCTTTTGTAATCATTTTTAATGTGTGTCACATCTGCACATCTCTAGAATGATCCTTTTATATGGACAACAGCTGAAATACTTCATTCTGTATGGTTGCCAAACCCCTTTATGTATCTCAAATTAGTCAAAACAGAAGGGATTAGTTATTTTTATAAGGAAAATGCCACCAAATCCTTTTTCAAATATTTAAAATATTTTTGGCACATTACATTTGTATAATCCTTATGCAGCTGTTTCATACTGAAACAAAACATAATACTGTACATGATGAAATTCTCAGCACCTCCTCTCTGATTTTGTTAGCTTCTTTGCACAGGCACGTGAGACTTAGAAAAAAAAAAAAAGCAAACAGTTGTAATATAAATCTACATTTTGGTGTGCAGTTGGCTTGTTATGCGCCATATTAGCAGTTTCAGCAACTCTAAAGTATGTACAGCTTAGGTAGTGTGGGATCATACCAAAGGGACAAAGCATGGAGGCACCTGAAAGGCAAAGTAAAAGGAGAAGTGGAAAAATGCATGGGTTTAATGGAGATAGCGGGGGCTGTTTTCTTTCCTGTCACTGATCAGACAGTGGTGAGGGACTGGGGATGCTGCAGATGTCTGACTGCTTCTGTATTTCTGCTGTAAAAATGCCTGAGAGAGGTGACCTGTGGCATTGGTGTGACTAAATGTAAGAATGGTCAAACCCGATTAGAGAAGATTGTAATTTGTTCATTTTGCTGAGGCAAAACACGATCCACCAGCAAGACTTGAAACGCCTTAAAATCCAAGACACCAGCGATCACTCTGGTGCAGCCTATCCTTTTTTCATGTAATTTCTTTTCTCTTTTTCTTCTGTGTCTTGTTATTACCCAATGGGCTGAGTCACATTGTTTTATACTGTTCCAGAATACCCATGAATGCAGCGAGTAAATTTACTTCAGACTTAGCAGGATCTGGCACCTTTTCTCTGTAAACACCCTGAACACTTCCTTTTTCTGCCCTCCCAGCTGGGTAGCTTCAGAGCCTGGCAAACGAGAAGCACTATTTTTAATGTCTCATTCAAACAGCAACGTGGTAGAAGTATCAAATAATAGTTGCTTTCAATACAGGAAACAACACACAGTGCCACTCTTCCTATTTTATAAGCTATATTAAAAAATCTCTTAATGATGATTGTCATAACTACTTGTACAGCCTCTAGATTTTCATTTAAAAGTTTGCTATTAATCAGTGCTGAATTTAGAGTGGTTTTTTTTGTATGCATATGTCTGTGAATTTTAGTTTGCTAAAGAACCTACTTAGTAGGGTGTAAAAAGTGATCTGGGAAATAAGGTTTTGAAGTACTTCAATAAAATAGCATATATAAATAATACAGTGAAAACATTATTAATAAGGATGCAAATGAAGTGCTAAAATGTTAATTTTGCAAGGATATCCTTAACACAGAACAAATGCATTTTATCTGAATTTGGGCCTAAAATAGACAATTTTCCTTTAAATGGCAGGTGTGAAATTTATCCTATACTAGTCACATTCCAGTTCCTGCTCTGTGATAGAAAGATACTGCATGCTACAAAGGTATCCAAAAATATCTTTCTAATACAGTAAATTATATACCTTATTCTGAGTTTTGTTCCAAGAAATGAGATTTGGGATGATTTTGAAAAATAATCAAGAATAGAATCAGCCAGAGGAAAGCACTGTGTGTGGGAATAAGGAAATTTGCCAAACAAGCAAACAGAAGCACTGTTATATTGAAGTGTTAGACAACATTAATAATGGGATGTTTCAAATATCATACAAAGAAAAAAATGGTACAATTACTTAAATGTTTTTCAAATTAAAGAAAAATGAAAGTATCTTCCCCTTTCTAAGACAGGATGACGCAATGTGTAGGGTCCCTTACATTCGACCTCTAAACCCCAGAATTCTCTGTGATGCCCAAGTTGTTGGGAGAGAAGGCTGACTCAGAGACTGATGGGGAACAGGGTTAGCAGGGAGCCTAAAGTCTTACTGCTCCAAGGAGTATCCAGCTAAATTAGCAGCCTTTAACTTCATGCTATAGAGGGAAAACAGGCACAAACAACTGTTTGCTGAAGCCTCTAGAAATCACAGCTTGGGATATTCAATGCAGTTACCTTTACAGAAGATCTATGTGGAGAAACACCTATTTTTTACCCTGGGAAAAAATTGCTTCTATGAGTCACATCGGGAGGTTTGAACGAATCTGTTTGCAAGTTATTAAAGAACTGTGCAGAGTGTGTGTTTCCATTGCTGGCAACTTGATCACAAGATGGGCCAAGCACATGGGGTCTGTTGAAACCTGCTGAGAAAATCCCGAAGAAAGCCTCATGCCCCAATGATGGGCAGAATTTCTGCCTGGCAGAAGTGCTACAGGGAACAGATGATGTGTGTGCTTTCCTCACATCCTTGCTTTGCTGGCTGGCTGCTGGGGATGCTGAGATGAATAAGCAGACCTGGATCCATCCAGGATCTCCATGAATAAAAAAATTCCACAAGGATCTCTTTCCAGAGCTGCTTATATCCCTAAGCAACACCTCTAAGAGGCAAAGAAGCCCAGAAGCCCCCAGATCAGCTAAGAGGATGTTAATTATGCTTGCTATAAATACAGTACCACTCTATATTGGTTAGTAATTTTGTTCTTTTCATCTTAATCTCAGAGAACAAGGGGCTGAGGAGGTGCATAAACTGTCCCTGACCTTCACATTCCTGGACATCTGACCTGGGGAAGAGTTACAGTGCAGAGCAGAGAGGTCTAATAGGAAAGCTTGTGGGAAAAGGGTTGCAGAGCCAGAAAAGCCCCTGTCCACTCAGACGCAGAAAGATCGACTAGCTGTGTAACTGCTCTTTTGGCGAGCCATGCTTTCTTTTCCACAAAGGTGGTGCTTACTCTCAGAGATCAGGACACGAGAAATCCTCACTTCACCATCTGCTGTTCGATGCCAAGCATCCAACCAAGAGCTTATAATTTTTGCTGAAAGACGATCCTAAGGAAAAATACATAGGTATTGTATCTTATAATGGTGTCTGAGTCCTTTGACAAAAAAGGTTTAGCTTCCTACCAGACGCCTCTCCTAGTTTGTTTGGAGCTTTTTGATTTTGTTTTTTATGGTATTTGCTTTATCTTGTTTTTGGTTTTGTTTTTTTTTTTTTTTTTTTTTCTTGGGCTGGGTTCATTTGTGGGATTTTTTT
>JAOEHX010007646.1:5629-21639 GCA_025448015.1 Bolborhynchus lineola
AGCCCCGCTGGCAGCAGGAGCAGACTCGTGGTTTTCAGTGGGTGCATCTGAAAAGAGCATCGCTCTTTGTTTCCGTAGGAGAAGCGGAGAATCCTGAGATCCTGGAACTGCACTGGAAGGTAAGTAGAAGTTAAGAATTCTCTTGACGGCTGCTTCTTGAATGAGAGGGTCACTTGGTTCCATTCAGCACCTGTCTCTGGGGAGCTCGGCATTTTGAATGCTGCGCCTATGTAGTTGTGAAGTGCTTTGGTGTCGGGATAATTCGGTTATTTTTTGTCTTCCTCAAGGTTAAGCACACAGACCCTTTCATCTGAAAAGAAGCTGTTCAAAGTTAACGACTCGGTGACTTAAAAAAGCTGAAATGATTCCTCAATTGTTGATTAATCGATAATGCTTTTTCTTTATAGTGGAATACAAAGTCTGCTATCTTAATTTCTGATGCTCTTAATAAGAGCAAGAATAAACACTGCAGATTATGCTGGCTGAATTTTGGGATGGCTGTTCTGCCCTTTATTTTTCTTTTTATTTTTTTTAATATCCTGATGTTAGAGCTTCTAGGTTTCAGGGTTTGGGGTTTTTTTATAGGGATACTGGGAATGCATGAGAAGAGTTCCAGGGGGAGTGCCATTATCATGTTATTAACAGTGAAACTGTTCTAAATAGGGTACCATCTGTTTAATCCAGACTCCCTCTGTCTGGTTTCAGCATTGAATGTTTTTTACTGCAAGATAAAGTCTACAAGACTCAGAGCAGTCTCATCTCTGCATATGCAGTGTCAGAATGAGAGGAGACACATTTGTTTTTCTGTAATTAGGTGGGGCGGAATTGCAGGAAGGCTTTTTATTTGTGAGGTGCCTAAATATCTCTCTTATAAGGGATGAAGTTCTCTCAGATACCTGGGAAGTATTTTGCTTTTCTTATTGTTGCTGAAAGTTAATGGGTATGTTTTCAAAGTCCAGCATTGCTGAGGAACATCAGTGTTTTCCTCAGAGAAAAATTTCCAGTGACTCATAGACATGTTGGATGCCCGGCACTTTGGTTTTGTATTTTTAATGAAAAATACGAAGTCCTGGGTTTATTTGTGATTTGTCTATTTGTTTTGTTTTCTTCACGAAGCTTGGAAGCATGACTTGATTTTTCATGTGTGAATCCATACTTGACTGGTATTGCGGAGTCTGTCAACATAGTATTCAGTTCTGATCAAAGAATTTATATGGCCTATTGTGGCTGAACAGAATTGTAGCAGAGGAGTGCACTGAGTAAGATTTGTCTTCAAATATGCTATCATTTTCAAGGTTTAACCAGGTTTTGGGTAGCTGTTTCACCCTACCCAAGCAGATAAAAACTCTTCATAGGAAAAATTGTGTGCAGTTGCTAGATTGCTTGAGGTTGCTTTGTTTTGCTTGTTGAATTTCCTCTTCTTTCAGCATGGACCATACTCTTTCTTTTAAAAATAAGATTGCAAACATGAAGGATGTGATGTTTTGGGAACATAAGAAGCTTTTTGAAGCTGTAGCCTCACCAAATAAGTGAGTCTGCATAATTTCAAGAGGGTTACAGTCTTGCTAGAATCTGGTTTTGAGAGGAAATTTCACCATAATTGCAGTGTCAGCCTGAAGAAATTAGTAATGAGATTAGCTCTCATAAGGAGCTATCATACAGAAAAGGAATTTTCATCTTGTGTAGAAGATGCTGGATGACCTTTAGGAAGGGAAGGTCATTTGGTCTCCCTGTACAAATAATTGGTACTTTCTGGTTTATTCAGTTGCCTTTTTTTTTTTTCTTTTGGTACTATTCACAGAGGGGAAAATTACTGAAAAGATTAAGTGTTCTAGGATACAGTTATATTAGCATGTGTCCAGCTATGCATAGTTACGATCAGCTGGGATTCTTGCTTATGTTGCTAGGTTAGAGGAAGATGGCAGGGTTTTCTCTAATAGCTTTCAAAAGCCCATGTTTCCAGAAATTTGTGTTATGCATTCTGGATTACAGATTGTGAGATACCTTATGGGTGCTGTTCTTCTCTGCCTGTGTATATAACATTCTCTCTAGCCCTGAACTGTATTTAGTGATATGTTCTTCATGATTGTTTTCTGGAGTAGAGAGCTGTGTGTCTGACAGTGACTTGAAGTATTTTCAGGTTTGGGATGACAAAAAAGGGTTGTGGGGTTCTTTTTTCTTTTTGTGTATTTGGGTGTATTTGAACCACTTAACTACTGTATCTTTTTTGCCTGAAATTGCATGTTACTTTTTCTAGATTTGTATTAGTAGTCATTTGTAAGTCACTGGAAGCCTTTTGTGAATTTAATAAAACGGTCAATCCTGCTTTAATTACAATAATGATGGAAAAGATCTTTCTTTCATCCACCTTTGTTTCTTTGGATGTTTTTAAAAAATAGCTACGAAAAGTGAGGAAGCAAATCATTTTCTCAGGTGGCATTAGAGAGCTAAATATTTTACAGATGCTATCACAATCTCAAACTGCTGTTTCACCTCTCTTTTGGAAAAGTGATGCACTGGCTCAAGAGTCTTAGTTTCTTTTGCAGAATATCCTTCATAGAAACAGCCATACTGGACTAATCTGCTGTTCTCTCTTGAAGTTTAAAGCTCTGGGATCCTGGTATGTGACAGGACTATCATTTCAAGTTCTGCTTGTCTCCACAGATAAGCAGTATTTGACAGTCAGTGCTTTATTCTTGTGCTTTCTTTCTAGGCAAGTGTACAGGGTTAAGCCTCAGGTCACCTCTCCCAGTCTCTCAGTGGGGATGATGTTTTGTATAAGTTTTTATTCTATGGATATACATAATTTTTAAACCATTTTGAGTTGTGTATGAATTTTGCATCTACCCTTGTTTCTGGCAATAGGCACCATATTTACTGTGTTGTGTGAATAAGTCATTCCTCTGTTTGGATTTGAACCTGTTGTGTGAGAACTTCATATGATACCTCCTTTTTTTTGTATGAGGAGGGGCAGAACTGTTTGATTCTTTCCCAGACAGTTTGATATGAGTTTAGAATCTTTAAAGATTATTATTATGTGTTCACTCAAACACTTGTCTGGCCAAGAAAATAATTTTAGATTCTGCTAATTGTCTTTATGCTTGTTCCCCTACATTAAGATACAAGCTAGTATCAGGAAGCGAAGCTGGAGGCTTCCCTAGGTGTCTCCTCGGGAAGGACATCAGTGCCATAGAAATGGTCGTTTAAGAAGTCCCATGACTTTTCGGGGGGAAATTGATCTGAGCAGGGGCAGTCATCAGTAGTACAGTTTGACTTGCTACTTCAGTCAGTTATGGTCATTTGCAAATAGAATTGTGAGAAGTAATTCTTGAGGTACTTAATGTTGTGTTCCACAGTGTTTACTTTGCAGTTACTTACTTGAAGTAGATAAAATTTTTTGTGGAGTTGTGTCCAGGGAAACATTGATGTCCAAGTTGTAGCCTTTTCATGTAGGCTGTAAAGGTAACGATAAAAGAGAGATGATGCCTTTAAGAAAGGTTTGCAGGTGTCAGGTGCTGTCTGAATATTTCTTCTTTTATTTTTTCCTGAACCTTTCTTCTGTTGTCTTCTTCGGCAGAAGTAGAGATTTAACAAAATGGAGTTTTGGGATGATTGAGGTTGAAAGGGACCTCTGATGATCAAGTAGTTCAACCTCTTTGCTCACAGCAGGGGCAGCTGGGACCGGTTCCTTGGGACACTGTCCAGTTGGATTTTGAGTATCTCCAAAGCCAGAATCTTCATGATCTTTCTGGGTGACTTGTTCCAGTGGTTAAATACCTCATGCTAAATTATTTACTTCTTGTGTTTAAGTCGAATTTCTTACATTTCAGTATGTGCCCAGATAGAGTTCTTCGGAGTGAGAAAGTACTCTTAAGTTTGTTTGTATAACTAATAGTAGATAAAATAGCAATTTGGTTGAATTTTTCTCTCTGCACTTTGGCTTGGCTAATTCATGCTTTTAATAAGTCAAATGATTTAAAATGTCTTTTAATTTTAGTCACAGGAGAGATTTATGGAGTGACTTAGTGCTCTCCTTTTTTTGTGTAGAATTTGGACTTCAGTTCCTAAACTTGAAATATAAGGTCAAGAGGTAAAGGGCACTTCTGATGAAATAAAATATGTAGTAAAACCATACTGTAAATCAAAATTCTCTTTTGCCAGCAATCCTACAGAAAAGAGAGCGTACAAACCATGACTGGGAGCTGGGTAAAGTAATATGCAGCTTGCAAGCTGTTCCAACACATGCTGCAGGTTATCAATAATGGTAAAATATTTGTATTGTAAGGAAAATTGCTATGTGGGCATTAGTCATTCTTCTGTTAGTGTAACGTTTTTCTGTCTAACATTATGAATTTGGGCACAAACTTTTTAATTTTCTGCTTTCCTTAGAGCTGAAGAAGGTTGAAATTGTGGCCACAGATGTTTATTGTGTGACATTTTTGTTAATTTATAATATTTGAAGAATAATAAATTATGTGGCCATGGATCATATTTGTCTAATAAAAAGTTTTAAACTAATCTGTGTGTTTTAATTTAATGCCACTGTAGAGTAATTTGCATCTCATGTACTGTCATGAAGGATTAGGCTGAGCTCCACAGCAACATTACTGTCACCAGGAGATACCCTTTTCTCTGAAATGTTTCTCATACTATGGATTATATTTGAAAATATTAATGGGATAATCACTTATGTTTATTTACCTCAATAATATTTTATTAATACTTGCAATTCAGATGACTTGTAAGAGGCAGAACTGTCATTGACAAGTCGCCTTTTTGGTCTTCCCTTGATTGTTTTTTTTGCAATTCTGCAGGCAGTCCAGCTTGCCTCTGCTGCCTGCTGCCTATATCAGATCTGCCATCTTGACCTCCTCATGGGATTCTGTAAGGCAATATGGATTTTATAGCTCAAATTTATTAACTTCCTTTTGTGTGAAAATAAGAGAGTCAGAGACATTTGGAAGGAGATCCCCCTAGGGCAGTGAAATAAAACATCAGGTGAATAACAAAGGCAGGTAGACTGTTTATTTAATTATTTATTTTCTCTCAGTATTGAATAGCATTAGTGGAAAGTTCCCTGGCTGCGTAAGGCTGTTCAGCATAGGACCTGATGGAGATGTTTGGAGCAGTTTAAACCTATTAAAACTCTTCCATGAATTCCTTCTTTCTGCATATTCTGTGGTTGCTTTTTTGTTTTGCTTATTTGTTGGGGTATTCTTGTGGTTTTGCTAGTTTTCTCTTTTTTTTCCGACAGAGTAATTAACAACATCTAATTTTACATTGTGTAAGTTCCATAGGTGGTTTGACTAACCGTGAATCCTGCAATTCAGAAATGCTAACTCTGTTGTGTGCAATCTCCATAATTTAGCTAATCTTATAATGTTTTTATTTTACTGCTATGATTTTTCAGAAAACTGAATTGGTTACGTCTGTTATAATACAGATTGTGTGGTGTATGGTTCATGAGTCCTTAAATAGTTACACCTTTTCCTCTGAATTATATTTAAGTAAAATGTGTGACATGGACATTTGTGAAGGCTTCATGACTAGTTTGCTGATTCATACATGGCAGTGTTGATAATTCTGGGATCTTTTTATATTTTCATTCCTTATGTTTAGTAGCTTCTGAACTTCAAAATGTCATTATATTTAAGGTCCTCCTCCCCTCTTTTGCCATGCCTTGACCCATATTTGGGCTGAGGAACTTATTCTGCATCTACATCTATCTGGAAATACAGTGAGACAGTTTAAAAGAATGATCTTATTTTTCATGACCATTCAGCTGAGAAGATATTGGATTGGGAGATAATGAAGTGAAATATGTGTAAAGTCTGCTTGAGTGTTTCCCCCCCACCTTGGCTTCATCTATTTCCTTTTTATTCAGATAATATTATATTATGGTTATTTCTGATATTTTCCACCATATTTCTGAGAGTTCTGGTGTCTGTTTTTTCTTTCCATGTCCTCTTATTTTTTGCTACAGCCTTTTTCTCCTTTAGGTTAGTGAGTATCTTTAGCTTTAGGAAAGGCTGGAGAGCAGCCCCTCTGCATGCCTGACTGTGTTCTGATTTGGAATAGGGCCACAAGGTAGAAAACTTGATTTGGAAAAAAAAATCTGAGGCTCATAGTTATTTCAGCAACTTTCTTCAATACCCTAAGCACAAGATTGTGAAGATGTGTCTTAAATGGGATACTTCCTGCATGTGACAAGAAGTTACCTAGAAATTCTTATTTGTTTTTCAAATACTTTTTAAACATGAACTTTGTGAAAATCTGATGTCTTATGACCAGTGTGCCCCATGTGTAAGCTACACTGGTAGTTCCCCCACCTGCTTTAGACAATGTGATAGCAACATCATGATGGCTGAGCATAGGAGGGTCAATAACCTTTTAGCTGAGACATGTTTCAGAAAGTAGGAGGCTTTCATGTAAAGTTAGTTATCAAGGGTATGGAGTGACAAATTTAGCGAGCATCCTGGTACATTCCGTAAGAGTAGGGCAAAGAGGAGAAACCTAAACGCTCAACTTTTGAGTTTGAATATGGTTTTATTACTCCAGGTTAGGAACATACATTTTTTTAAAATAATGTGTTGCTTCTGCGTGTGACTCTTGTTGCTCATGCTTTATGGTTGGAAACACACATGCAGTTAAAAATAGTGATTAACAAGAAGGCCTCCTACTTAGAATGGTGGTTGTACTGGTCTTCAGTATCTGTGCATAACTTCATGTAAGATGTCAGAAAATTTAATAGGTGTGGATACCCACTATGCAAATTTTGCAAATGAAAATTCTTCATGCTTCTGGCACAGTTGAAGTCAAATTATGTTTATTTCTGCAGAATTAAGGTTAAAATGCGAATTTGCAGGCTTCTGCTGTGAACACATTGCTTTGCTGAAATATGTAAAACTGAACTTAGCCGACTTAGCTAATGCATGTGTTCATAGTTGGAACCTAGTCTTGACTGTCTTTGTACAAAGTGGAGTATAAGAGTAAGAAGGGGTGGTAATATATTTTCAAACTCTTAATATTTTAATAATAGCAGTGGGATAGATAGATGATCAGTTGAAGTCCATTTACTGTAACAAACTTTCCCAACTAGTAATTGAGGAGTTCGTTAAGTAATAATATGGTGCCCTTTTACATAGATATGTAAGGCACGCTGATGAGGGATTTATCCTAGCAAAAGCTCATATTTCTCTGTGTGTAACAGTAGAGAACTTTCCATTGCTTTTTTTAAAGATGTTCAGTTGAGCTCAAGAGCATAGAGACGTGAGCTAAATATGGACACAGAGGAGAGCAAGGGGGGTTTAGATGTGGAATGGAAAAATGACTAGTTCCCTATGTGCATGTATTTTTTTTTTCCTAAGCTGCTTGTTTCTTGTTCTTAGCATAGAACAGGCTTTAGACAAAATTGCTGAGCTTCCAAAGCTGCTTCTCAATTAAATGTGTGTCCATTCTATTTGATAATTATGTAACTGACAAACCACGATACCTCATGGTCTCTCTTCAGTGTTGCATCTGTGCAGTAGTTTCAAATAGTAATATCCCTAAGTTTCTAAAAGTTATTAAACCATGTTTGCGGTAATTTCTTAGGGAGATCACAGAAAGAGGTGCTGTTTTTGCCAGACTTCACATGAGCTGTTCTAATAGCTTAATTCCTGTTAATGAACTGCAGCAGATTGCAGTGCAAATCTCACCATGTCAAAGTAGCAAAATTTCTTAAGCAGTTAAGTGTTATGTATGGAAATACAAATAGGGGTGGGAATTCTGGGCTGGAGGCTAAATTGAATGAATGTAGAAAAGAAATACCTTAAATACTGAACTAATTTAAGCTAAGCATTCGTAAGCTGTATTTCTATGTTTATTTTCATAGACGTTGTTTGACAGCAGCCCTTCCTTTAAATCATCACTGTCATGTACCTTTCATGATTCCCCAGTGAACAGGATGGCTACTGGCAGGCTGCTACCTTTTCTGTTTGCTTAAATCTGTGCATATGCCAAGGCTTGTTTCATGCGCTGTGACTCTTCAACTTTGCCTTCACACAGGTTAATGTAAACACCAGGTGAGTTTGAGCAAAGTTTGCTTATCTTTGGAGTAAGAGAACTTCTTAGCTTGCTTTTTGTTTGTCTGGAGGGAAAAGGAGAGAACAAGATTTTCTCCCCTCTCTCCATAATGAATGTTTGAAATGTGAAGCAGTGAATAAAAATGTAAAAAACATTTGACCTATTTGCCCAACTAATTGCTGGAATGTGGAGAGTTTAGGCATGGCCTTTTGGCCTTGAGTCTCCAAAGGGCCAATTGCAGGAATAACTGAGATGCCCTTTTGCATGTGCAGGTGTTAACTGTATTATGAATTGTAGTGAGAATAACTGCTGCCATTGCAGAATGTGTACCTTTTCTGCATCAGTGGTGAAAATACATATGCAGTCATTCTTTGTATATACCGAAAAGAAACTGTTGGATTGTTACAGTCACTTCAGCCATAGAAAAGTATGTTTGAGGCATCATTCAGATGGCAGTTGTGTTATGCACGTGTCTTGTGCTCCAGGGATTACTGCGCTAAACTCTTTGAAAGAGTGCATGCTTTGCTTTTTTTCCTTTCTATAGGTGAAATCCTTTCAGTTAGCTACAGCTCTATGATGGCTTTTAGTAGTTAATTTTTGCACTTAATATGGCAAAACTGAAACTACTGTGCTATTTTATTCTTCTAATTGAGATTAAAATGTTAGCATCTTCTGTTTTTAAATTGCCAAGTTTGCTCAAACTTAAACTCTGGATTTTTTAGGAAAATGGTTGGAGATGCTTTAGTAGAGTCCATAATAATGCTTATACAATAACTTTGTAATTTTACCCTTTCCCCCTAGCTACTTCAGTATTTAATTTGATTAAAGTTCATGCTGCTAGGGCAGAAAAATAAATGTGCAACAGTGGGATTTTTCATTTGTTGTGCACGAAGTTGTAATCGGGTTAAGGTCTGTGGACGGATTCCAGGCTGAGTTAGGGGTCAGTGACCAGTACACTAATTGGCATTGATGCTTCTGAAATTGTGTAATCGATTATTTTGCTGACTGTCACAGGGTGTTGTGTGTGTGTGTGTGTGTGTGTCCCTTTATTTGGCAACGTATAATTAAACAAGTGTTCAAAGGTTGTTTTTTTTTTTACTTCTTCCTGCCTCATTTTCTCAGGCATGCAGATACTGGTCTGTGCTAAAGACAGGACACTGGGCTCAATGTAAGGAGGGTAGAAGGAAGTTCAAGGAAATTCAGGTCAAGAGTAGGGGGCTTGTAGATGTCGATTTCATCTAACAAATGCAGAAAGCTTTAAAATAACCTGTTGTTCAGTAGGGCTGGTTTTGTTTGTGTTTCCCCTGCTGTTAGGAAAGAGTTTCTTCAGTGTGGCTGCTTGTCATTTTTCTGAAGTGTTTTGTAAGGATTTTACCACACTTGGCTGGTGAACATGTATGAGGGTGTGGTAGTGGTCAACTGCTGTTCTCTACTAACAGTACTCTCATGATTATAACCTACCAGAGCCTGTATTTGATAGCTTATTTTGTTAACAAAGTTTTGGTCTTTGCGAGGGAGGAGGAAACAGATCTTAGACGGATATTAACATCCTCATTAGGAAACCCTTAATCACTATTTAATAAGTTTTAAGCTGTACCAAGTTTTGAAGTATTTCAAATGCATATTCCAATGAGTAGCTTTTGATAGACAAAGTAATTATTTTTTCTACATGTACCGGCTTTATGCAAAATTCCACTGGTAGTTATTGCTGTTGCTGTGAACTATTTGGGCATTCTGCTGTAGTAATGTGTGCTGGATAGATACTAAATGCAAAGCATTTAGTAATGCTTTGCATGGATTGTGATGATTATCTCTCTGTCTCTGTGAATGTAGACCTTACCTTTCTGAAATGCATGATATTGCTGCAAATAAATTCTGCATGTTTATTCATATGCACCGCACCTATGGAAAAAGATTTTTATTAGCATTTACTTTTTTATTGCAGGAGAATGTTTGAAGTTACAATCTTATTTCTTGGTTTTAATTGCTTAAATGTAACAGCAATTTTGTTTCCTGATCAGTTCTAAAATATTGTTACAAAAGCCTTTTCTACATGCCAACTGGGTAGCTGGCAGATGAGGCAAAAGCATGAGGATTTCTTCCCAAGTATGAAGCTCCTGCTGCTCACTGATAAGAAATAATTATTACATAGTCATCTTAATTTGCAAACATGTACATAATTGCCAGTACCATGGTGTTAGGTCTGGATTTATATTTTGTTCAGAACTGTTTTCTCACATACTGAGGTAGTCTCATGTGGACTGTATATGCTGGTTTTAGGTTGGTGGGGGTTTGTTGCTGTGGTCTTGGGTTGAGTGGGTTTTTTGTTTGCTTGTTTGTTTTTTGTTTTGGCTTTATACCTGGTGAACCCTACTTTTTGAGAAGTTACTTAATGCTCTCTCTGCAGATCCACTGTCTGCATTCCCGTAACTACAGTAGTTCTAAACCTTCTAAGTTGCCCTTGAAAGGCTGCACATGTTACATGAAGCATGCTGCATGAAGGCTGTTAAATGAGTATATTTCTTACAACAAAATTGTGTAATCTAAGAATTTCAGGTGCCTGGTGATTGAATTTTGATAAATGCTGCTGCTTTCTATCAGCACAGTTGCATAGGGAAGCAGAAAAGTGACACTTAACAGGCTGTTTAATTAAACTCAGGCTTTGATTAAAATTTTTTGATGATGTATTTAAAGAGAATGAACTGATTTTGCTGTATTACCAATATAATTAATAAAGTGCAAGATTATACATGTTACATAGTGGGGCAGTGACACCTGTAAAAGAATAAAGAAACTGTTTAGTATAGTTCATGTGGATGTATTTCTGTTTCAAGTAGATGTTATATATAACATCTGCTAAGGAAGATTAATGTTGCAAAAAGCAGTATAGCTCCTTGATGTGATTGCATGTAAGGCCATCTCTAGTCTTTTTCCAAAGGTAAATTTAATTAAGCTTGAGGGAAGGAAAAACACTGTCCTGCCAAGTGCTTTTGAAATTTGTTTTTTAGCAGGAAAGCTAGTTAGTATTATAAACAAAACCCCAGAGTTCTCTGTGTCCATGAGGTTATGTAAAAATGGCTGAAGTTTAGAACATTGAGTCCTCAGGAAGAATTTCTGCTATTGTTCTGAGTGCAAGAAAATATGTTTGAAAACCCAAAACATTTTAAAATTGACCGTATATAAATAAATTCTGTTCTTCCCTCCACACCAAACAAACTTGAGGAATGATACCCATGCAGCTAGCTCCATGGATTTTCAGTCCTGTTAAATCTGTTAATTTTTCACAGTCTTGAAACACTTCTCCTTTCTGAATGTACATTAAGGCAGTATTTGACAAAAACCTGTAAATTTTGTTTGGGGTATATGAGTAGAAATCTGCATGAAAGCAGTAGTACGCATTTAAGTTCTTGCTCTTGGTCTCGTTTCCCCAGTGTTAGGGAGGGAGAAATAGGGCTGTGCATTTCAATAGAGGTCATCAAGGCTATACCTGTGGAAGCTGGCTTTTTCGGTGGGTTATGGTGTTTTGTTTTGGGGTTTTTTGGTGTCTTTTGTTGGTTTGCGTGTGGATTTTTTTTATAGTTTTATTTTTTAATACTGATCTATGTCTTAGATCAATGAAAAGTATTGTGGAAAGTGTTACCTAACAGGGTACATAAAATGGCTGGTTCATTTAAGTTTTTTGTGATGGGTTTATATTATGTTCCTGAAGAGGTTGTAAGTGAAGTTTTGTACCAGAAATAAGACTTTACGTTTCAGATTAGAAAGCCACCACAAAACACAAACACCTCCTCTTCTAATTTGGTACTAATTTAGTGCTCTTCACTATTTAAAAAATACACACAAAATTAACTTCACACTAAAGTATTAATTAGTCCTTCCTTACAACTGGTCAGTCTATTCTGTTCTAATACTGGTTTAGCAGTAGAATAATGACTCTGTAAACAGTATGCATTGTGTTTAACTATTCAACAGTAAAAATTAATTATTAAACTCAAACCAAGACAAAAGGGAAGACTGGTGTAATTGTTGCACTACTTTACATTTACTACTGTTTTAATACTTGTATGGTTATTTCACAAAAAGGTATCACAGAATCATAGAATAGTTAGGGTTGGAAAGGATCTTTAGATCATCTAGTTCCGTGTGATAGGCCAGAGAATGCCAATTATTGTAAGCTGAGTTTCAGCATATCGTGCGGGCTTCTAATAGGGTGATTAAAAAGGTTTGCACTTTCTTTAGAGGCAGTTTCTTTGACGGTTTGCTGTGAAAAGGAGAGGGTCCAACAGGGGCTGTGTAATTTTGTCATTTGGAGGAATCCTAGTGAAATTAGGAGTTTTGGTCATGAGCATCAATTTTTATACCAGTCACCTTAATCAGTTGGGTCAACTGTTGATAGTTAATGTGAAGGTAACACTTAATGGATTGTTTTATACAGACGTAAGATGGTCAGGAACATGCTTTATTTCTTATGTGTGGAAATACTGACTTGTGTGATCTGTCTAATCTCAATGCAAAATAAAAGTGGTTTTTATTTTGTGAGATTATTCTTTGCAATTTTAACCATTTTCTAACTTTCAGAAAGTGTGAGACTGAAAATGGGTGACACTGAAATCATGCTGATGTATGAAATGGAAGAAGAAAAGTTGTTTCCTGTGAAGTAATAATTGGAAGTAGAATTAATTTTATCCTTGAAAACGATACATCTTACATGTGAATGATTCATCCAAGTCACATGCATGAAGTTTATGGCTTTGTGCAATAAAAGGAATACATTGTAATGCTCATGGACCTTTAACTCTGGTGGAATTTTATGTTGGAACTTATTCTTACTGTATTGTTTAAAAAATCAGTAATAGTTTTATTTATAATTGAAGCAAATTCATATAAATTTGAAGATTCCACTCATTTAAGAGTTTCTGGATGTTTAAGTGTATGGATGGGGGGAAACTGGTCACCTCAGCTTCGTTTACTTGCACTCTACTTCCTAGAGCTGAAGGCTTTACCATCTGGAAGTTGGGAAAATTAGAATGAGGGATTTTGTTACTTTCAGCAGAGAATCCCGTAGGTTAGATCTCTTTGGGAACATTTAGGGTAGAAGAAAGGAGGTTATGTAAAAAATTAATGAATATGTAGCCTGAGCGCCAGTTAGTGTGACTTACAGTTGGTAGCAGATACTACAGTGAGAAATATGTATTGGTATTTTATTAGTCTGGAATTGATAGAGGACTTCACTTCTCACGTCTATTTTCATAACTTAAGACATTTATTTCTATCAAGTGATGGTTTTACAGCTCAGATATGGGAAGCTGCTTAGAATCTAGAGTTTGTATTCCTAGAATAATTTCTGCAAGCATTTCTTCCCTTTGCAGGCAAGGCAGTGATCTTTCTCAGCACGTTTGCAGTCCTGTTTTACAGTGTGTGTTGAGGGGGCTTTGGTGGTGTGGGCTTTTCTGTTGATTTATTTTGTTTTGTATTTGAGTTCTGTTTTGTTCCCACAGAAATTCTGTCTCAAGATTTCTCCTAGGTCGTGACTGTTCATTTTTAGTACTTAGCACTGAGTGTCCCTTAACTGTGGTTTTGGAAGTGTTAGTTTTCTGTTAGATTTTTCTTCCCCTCTCCCCTCCATTTTTACTATGCATTTTCTATGTTTAGTTAAGTGTTTCTAGATTAAATTTACTTCATGAACCAAAACTGTGAACCAAGAAGGTGTTTGGGAGCGGTAGGGTTACACGGAAAGTAATTTGCATGGAAATGTTTTCATAAGTAAAGAAATTCATGAGCTGCAGACAAACTACCATAGGAAGAATTATTGCATTTGAACAGATGCAAAGGGAGGATAAGGCTGTATTGTTTAGCGTAGGATGGGTTATCACACAGGATCCTGACAAGAGAGTGTTTTAGGTTTAGTGTAGGATGACTACACGAAGTTGTTTCTAAGGAAACTGGTGCTGAGAGAATAAGGTAACATTTCTATGGCTAACCTATGTGTCTGTATGTGTGTATATATATATTTTAAGTGTGTTGAGTCTTTATAATAGGATGATTGCCATGTGTCTTGCTGTATTTAAGGCTGCAGAATAATTTCTTTGATTTCCCAAATCCCGTAAGTAGAGGAGTACTTTCTTCGTACATAGAAGATAAATGTCTCCTTCCACATTCTTGATTATCTTAACTCTTCCCTTTTCTGCTTCATTCATTGCACAAACTCCTAAGAGGGGGACTTAGCTACAAGTGTATGATTGGTTTTATTCAGGTTCTTAGACTATGACGTGAACAGGACTTAAATTCTTCTCTAGTCACTTGACTTCCATAGCTTTCTACAGCTACTCTGTACAACATACTGAAAACATCAGCTTTAAAATAATTTTTAAAACTCTTTATAAAAGTGTCTATTTTCAGTGTTGTTTTTTCAGTCACACTGCCCGGTTTGTCTTCAGCAATTTTGTACCTGCAAAGCACAGTTTCACTGTACTAATTGTAGAAAGATAGAAGGTTTGACAGCTGAGCTTTCTGGTGCTTGAAAAGGCGCAGAAGATAATTTAGGGTTTAAAATTACTTAGAGGAGGCTTTTTGGAACAGATGGGTTGTATTTTTACCCCCTTTTTTTTACTCCCAGCAGTTGATATAGATGTAACCTTTTTGGTCAGGAACGAAGCTCGCTGTGCAAGTATGGTACTGTGAAAGTTTACAGAAATATTGTCAGTCATCTTTGACTTCAGTGTGGTAAGGCTTTCTCCCATAATTCTCACATGACTTTGTTGCTGATACCCAAAAAGAAAGTTTTTTAGGCTGATTATTATTAGTGAGTCAGAGTTGGCTGGGAAGAAACGTCTTATCGAAGTTGCTTTGCATGACTAAGGCTCTTCTAATAAGGCTGGCAACTAAATCCCACGTATAGAATATGTCAGCGTTTATATTTTAAGGTTGGAATGCATGTCTGTCTGCTTAAGCTTGCAAATAAATTACCTAAGAACTGGATTTGGAAGAAGGCTCTCTCTTTTTATTAAAGAGAGTACTTGAGCTGATGATTGAAATTAACTGGTCAGAGGTTTTGTTTCTTCTTTTGTCAGCTTTGTAACTTGTAGGCGTTTGTTTCTCTAGGCTGTGGAGACGTATGACAATGAGAGTTCTGACAGAATGCTTGTATCTGTTTCTAACACCAAGTTGCAGTTGTAGCTCAGGTTATTATTACTTTTTTAATTTATGTATTTTCTAATATCTTTACCAAAATGGCAGCTTATGTAATTATTTATTAAATCTGATTGTGATAGAATAGTATGTTTATATAAATGGATAGAAGGGATATGTTTAAGAAATGTATAATATAATACACTGTACTCTTAAGTGAGTACAAGAGGTAATCTATGAAAATCAAATATTCCCAAGGCTGATCTTATTTTCTCTCGGGATCAGATTAGTTTAGGAGTCAACCAGTTCTCCATTGTGGAAATCAGACCATACCTTGGCTGTTTAATATATAGTCTAGTATGTAGCTTGACCGTAGCTGAATGAAACTGTATCTTGCCTATATAATGAGCGATTAAGGAGGGAGATGCTCCTAGGAGAAGCTTTTTGTAAAGCATGTCAGTTAAGTGCTGGTTTGCATCAGTAAGTTTTCTTTCAGTTCTCATGTTCTGCGGAAGAAGTAATTATGTAAAACATGTTTTATCTAGAATTACGTTTATCTGGAATATATTCTTATTTCCCTCATATTTTATGATAATGAATTCTACTCTTTCAGTATGAGAAACAGTATACTGTTGGCAGTCTAACATTTCTACCTTGCTACATTTAAATGTTTATTTTGTATTACTCTGTTACAAAAAAATCCATTCTACCTTCTCTACCCCTTACTTACATAGAATCATGGAATAGTTAGGGTTGGAAAGGACCTGAAGATCATCCAGTTCCAACCCCCCTGCCATGGGCAGGGACACCTCACACTA
>JAOEHX010007647.1:0-20854 GCA_025448015.1 Bolborhynchus lineola
ACCCTAAGTATTCTATGATTCTATGACCCTTGAGCTGTTTCATTGGCCAGGAAAAAAAAACAACTCTCTATGTATAGCTAGTCCCAAATTAACAAAACTTCCTGTTAATCTCACTGTCTTCTGCTATTTACTAATCAGTTTCTTAGATTTCAGGATGAGCCAGAATGTGATATTTATAGGAGGGTGATTGCTTGGTGCATGCTAATACACCAGTAAGCATTATGAAACAACAATTTTTAACAGAAAACAAGACAATGTATAGTAAAATTCTCAAGTTAGGATGATCGTTTGCATCTTGTTTCTTTGGGCTTACTAATGGTCAAATATTAAGCAGCTTTTTTATCTTCAGAGCAGACTTACTCCTCAGAATATCACACTTAATGTTTTCCTTTCCTAATCTTCCTTTTAATTTTCACTTTCACTCTACAAGTCACGAAAATATCATGAGGAAATTCAGGTACTCCAAGCACTGTCTCCTGACAGCTAAAGATGTTTAGCAGTCCTGCAATATTCAATAGTATGGGATTTTTGCCAATGGTTTTGATGAATTTGTGATGAATTCACATGAACTTTCAAGACACATCAAAATAGCCAGATGCTTATCTGACCTGTATCTAACCTCCCAACCTTTTGGGACTGACACTATCACTTAATATCACATGTGCATGTATACCCTCACTATATATAGATGCATACAAACTGCTAAAACACCATTTGAGTTTGCTTTTTACCCCCTGAGCTCTTTTTACTCTTCATGAAGAAGTTTCTTCTTCTGTATCATCAGTTTCTGGGCCGGCCTGCCCTGCATGGATGACAGGTTGAGGAGCATAATCTGTCTGGTTATATGCCAGGAAGAAAAAATTCTAATTTTAGTAAACAAGTGTAGATGCAAAAGGTCACCAAAGGCTGTCAGCCCTTACGTGGGAATTGGGAATGAAGTACTGCAAAGTGAGATGTTGCCAAGAACATGCCTCTAATGGCTTTCCATACTGTCTGTGACATGTGGGAGAGGCGAAGGCAAGAAGACAGAACCTTTGAAGGACAGGATAGATCCTGCCCTTGCTGATCTGGAGGAAAGGATGATACAGGGGTGCTTCACAGGAGAGGTAGTAAATGAAAAAGCTTCTTCACTGATCTCTATTAATTAAATGCTACTACAAGATTGTAATTAGAAAGCAAATGTTCTCTTCCAAAAATATCTTTTTTAAATTTTTATTCAAAAGCAAATTTTTTTATAAATGCATAATCTTCTGAAAAATATCTCTATCCTAAAAATTTTCTGCATTTTTATGTTTGTCCTTCTGCTCCCACAAGCCTGGGCCAAGAAGGCAGGCAGTTGAAGAACTCTTTCAATATCCACAGTGAGAACAGCTTTGTTTGTTTAAAAGGTTGGCTAAAGGAATGAAAAATCGAACCATTTCAAATCCTACAGCACGGAAAGAACTCCAAACTTCTTCTTTTAATAATAACCCTTTAAAGAGAAATATGTTTTTTATAGCTTTTTCCTTCTCAATTCAGACTTTAATGAATTGACCTCACCCACTGCCAGTGGGAGGCAAGCACACCAATGCCAGTTAAAGATGTTCTTTTCTTAAACGAGAGATCAACCTGCTCCCTGGGATCATGCATACAGAACTCAGCTATTCTGGCTAAGTCTATACTAGTACATTAATGTGCCCAGTACTGGTCTAACAATGTAAGTGTATAGACAGTCACGTTCCTATGCCTGAGAACATTTCCTGGCACTGGTTCATTTAGAAAGCTTTGGATCCCTCCCTGAATGAAGGCACTAACCACCTCCACCCCACAGGCCCCCATACTCTCCAGGCGAGGTGCAGACCCCAGTACTTCAGTTATACATCTGCTAATAACAGTTTTGACGTTTTTTTAGGTACTTCTGGACCCCTTAGAAAAGATAGAAGGATTGCTGTTTGAAAAGCACCCTGTGACCCACCTCAGGCTGGAGCCCTTCACCCAGTGTGCCTGGATTATTTATCTCCCAAATTCCTGCAGAGATCCAGCTGATGTCATCCTCTGAGCTGCTGTGAAGGGTGAGATAGAGTTTATATGTAGTCTATCCTGAGACTTAGACTGTGGGAGATTTATGCTTCTAAGCAAAATATTTTAAAACTGTCCAAAATAGAAGGTGAGGAAACTCAAAATACATGAGTGTGAGGGAACAAGCAGGGAGAGGGGAAAACCTGAAATCTGTTTCTGACAAGAAATATCAGATGAAATTTATTTTGAATTATAGGCTTGACAGCAACCAGGATCTACTGCCCTATGTCCACTGGAGTCAGAGACACCCCCTGTGACTTTAATGTTTGGCATAATTTGTTTCCTTGTTTCTTCCCTTATCACAGCTATTAAATTGCTTACCACATTCTAGGAGGGGCCAGTACAAGCACTGTTTTAATAGAAAGCTATTTGGTGGCTTCCCCTCTTCTCTCCTTTTTTGCACACGCACACATTTGCTATATATAAAACCAGCTTGCTTAAACTGATAGAGCCAAGGTCATAATTTCCCAGGGAAATGGCAGACTAATGGAAAAAAGGTTATAAATATAATAAAACATGAGTCCTGTGACATTTACCAAGGACAATAGTTTCATAATAAACTGTCAGGCATTCTGAAGCCTTCAATTAGGCCCCCAAAAGACATCCTGCATCATCAGTGAGTAGGGGGGTGGGAGCTGGAGGTGAAGAAACCAAGCAAACTTTGAAAGAGCAGGGAAAAATCTGCTGGTGGTTTCCAAAGTGGCCTGAGCTACTAATGCTCTCTGATGAGTTGAAGGATTAAAAGTTCAAAAGGGCAGGTCATGTGAGGGCACTGAGGTCTTGCAGTGCTGTGACCTAGGAAATACTCACTGGTCAGAGAGTGAACCCATCCACAGCATGTTACCAATTAGTGTTTACTGACCAAATGTGGAATGCATTAGTGCTTCTGAGAACTGAATATGTTTTCAAAGGGTCCAAGATGTTCTTTACAAACATTCCTGTGTGGTTTGATTCACACTGTGTTTGGGGAAATCTTCAAGCTTTGTCCAGACTACAAAGCAGATATGTTGCAAATTCCAGTGGAAGTAAGAATGGAACAAATGTGGTTTAAATTTCTAAAGAGACAAAACGTTTGAGTTCAAGGATCCAGGTAGGGCCTCTAGGAGTTAAAAAAGAGATTCTCCTGTCTTTATTCAGTCACTAATGCTCTTGGTACTTAAAAGTAAAAAGTATGGGAATTCAATGGAGTTCTCTCAGTTTATACCAACTGAGAATCTAGTCTGTGCTCTGAAGACCTTGCTATTATAGAGGCTTAATCTTGCAAACACTTCCTACCATACACATCGCTTTTATATCACATCATAGTTGCAAATTGCACACATCAATAGATTTCAGGGAGCGTAAGGGAAAGAAAGGAAGGCAAATTCACTAGACCCTGAAGCCCTGTTTGTGCCTTCCCAAAAGGCAAAGGACAAAGAAATTGGCCACAGTCACTGTGCTTCACCCATTCTTAATCTTCCAGTTCTCCCCCAGCTCTGACCTGACCCTCAGTTGCTTTTCCCCCTTCCTTTGCTCCTTTTCTATACCATAACTCTTTCTTCTCACATGTTTTCTGGGCCTTTCTTTTTCAGTCTTCTGTCTTGTTTCCAAAATTTTATCTTGCTTCCCTCTTAATCTTCTTCTACCTCCTGAAAAACCTTCATTCCTACTTACTTCCCAGATTACCATGCCTAAGACTGACTAAACTCTAGATCATATATCAAGCTAAATTTTGTACCAACTGCATTTTAATCTATTCTTTCAACTGTCACTCAGCCTGAATGCATATTTCTGATGAGCTGTATTACACATATAGATCTGAAAGTTCAGGACAAAAGGCAAAGGATGAAGCTTTTTGCTTCTTGATCCATTCTGTTCCTTCTTATTTATGGTACTTGAAAGTGATGCAACTTATTTCCCAACACCTGCTAGAGGGAAGATTTTCTTAGTGTATATGCTACAAAAAATACATATGGGACTGCCTTAATTTGGACATCTTTGAAAATCTCAGTAAGCTTAAACCACATATGCATGACTTCAGGTGTCAAAGAAAACAGAGGGAAAACAGTGGAAGGTGAAAACTTGGGTGAGAAGATGATTATATTCATAGAATCATAGAATTTGATATCACAGTAGAAGATGTAGGGAGGTACAGATATGGAAGTACACAGGCCATCCACAGAATAGGTTTGTATTGCTAGTCTACGCCTTTCTGTCACAGGGCTGTCACAAAATCCATACACTTCTGATGTTTAAATAGTCCTTGTGCCATAAAGCCTACCCCTGCAGGGAGCAGGAGATTTTGTACATGTCTATGGTAGGATGCCTGAAAAAAAAGAAAAAAAGGAAAAAAAAGATATCTCTCCATGGTTTTTTATTCAAGGAGTTTAAGGAATCATAAAACCCATCTCTGGATTTATTGGAGGTCTTAGTTGACAGAACATAGTCAGACATATGGATTGGGATTTTTCTGGCTGTAGAGAACAAGAATATTGAATTTTTAAGACTTGTTTCTCTAACTGTGTAATAGGTGCTAGCAGTTGAACAGACACTACAACAATTTCAAAGGTAGGCAGCCTGAACAGTGTCGTGGTTTAGGTTTTTCTTCTCTTTTTATCACTCTCTTGGTAGCTGCAACACAAATCATCCATAGCTTCTCCCCTTATCCATAGATTCCTCCAATCACCATCTTTTTCTAGCTAGGGCATACACAACTACAGGGATGCTTCCCAGAAACATCTCTGAGGCACAGTGGCTGTGTTACCATTTTGAATACGCAGTTTAAAAACATACCTTTAAATGTCTACCTCTACTCCTTTTTGAAGGTTGTGTTCCGTTAAGACAACTCTTTGTAAAAGAACACAGTGGCAGGCAGATCAAAAGCTTGGCCTGTAGGAATATTCCATATTAATAGGTCCAGCCTAGTTCCTTTCCTGGGAAAATAGTTTTCTGCTAGCAGTGATATGAATTATGCATTTATATTATGCTTTCATGTAATAGACATAGATACCTATGTGTATCTCGGAATACATACAGCACCTCTTGACCCAGAAAGTAGGTCTAGCTCACTTTCAGAGATGCACATTACAGATTATTGAGGGTATAAATTAGACATTGGAGTAAAAGACTGCCTGTGAGAGAAAGGTGCACACACTGTCCCTCATTTGCAATCTTCAGCTTTGTTGCAGTGGAAAGGATGAAATGCCAAGACTGGCTTTTGAAGGATGGACCAGAACTCAGCCACCAACATGTTTCAGAAAGTTACTTTTTCATGTTCCTTTCTAATTGCACAGACTATCTCTAGTCCACACAGCCCTGACATACATTGCATACAAACTCACACCCCCGTCTGTGAAGACTTGCATCTATTCTGACACATTTCAAGTATCTGGATTCAGATTCACAGGCACATCGCTGTGCTCGCTCCAAGAGGAGTTAACTGGCTGAGCCGCCCAGCACCTGTCCAGGGTGGGCTCTCAATCTGACGATGTGCATCACAGTTACATTTCAATGGGAGGGTGGATTAAGGATCACTGACTCAGCTGACTCGATCATGTGCAGCTGACCCTTTCTTTCAGAGGCTATTCAAAGTAGCAGCTGGTGAGTGCCAGAGTGATGTTAATAACTGCGCACTCAGGCAGCAGCTCATTAGGAAATGCAAGAAATATCTGCTCAGGCTTCTCTACTGCGCAGCTACCTGAGCAGCTGGAGATCAGAGCTTGTCAGGCACTGCTGTTAATTTCCAGCAGTTGTGGGGAATCACAATTAGAGCATTGGGCATTTCAAGCATCATAGGGTGGCACTCGAGAATCAAGCAAAGTTAGGTTTGTGATAGCTATAACTGCAGATGTAGGTACATTGAGATAGGATGGGCAAAAGCTGAAGAGCTGCTAGGGAATTTATGAAGCAGCAATCTGATTCTTTGTTACACCACATTTTCTGCCAGATATTGAGCAGACCTCATAAAGTTGATTTAAGCAAGGTCAGGGCAGATCTCAAGAGACATCCTTATTCAGCTTGGTTCTGCCTGCCTCTGCAATGACTGCTGTGAACTGCAAGTTACCTTGATGCTAGTCTTCTTGTTTATTAACAGGAACAAAAATTTTAGGAATCCATCACATCTCCCTACATTATCTTCATCTACAGGCAATGAGATAAAAAATGAACAGAAAAAGGAGGCCAAACTGGCATGCTGATTTTGAGCACTTATGCATGTAGAATGAAAGCTAAGTATTCACAGTTGCAGAAAAGGTAGAACAGGCAGTCTTGACAATGTACTTTTATTTCCAGTAGTTTCTGATCACAGGCTGGGCCATCTCCAGTTCCCTGGGTAATGCTGAGCAGTTTTGCAGTGGATGGCATCGGGGCACTTATTATATTACCTGATGATTTCAAGATAGTAAGTGGCAGCAGCTGCACAGTTCTCCATCACCTACATGAGACTGTATATGGCAGATCCATCATTTAATAAGAGAAGGCTGCAGTCTCCTTCAGTTTGCTACCTCTGTGGTAAATAAGCTTCTTTCAGACAAATAAAATGCTGTATATAAAAAATTATCTGATCTACTAGAGAAAGATGTAACTGGAATTCATGACTGAAAATTAAAGACAGGATACTTTAGAAAGGAAACAAAATGACAGGATGAATAACCATTGAGTAAGGATCCCAAGGGGAAAACTCCTCTTGTCTCCAAATCAAGAGAAAAGTCCAAAATGACTTCATTTCCACCGTGATTATCTGAGGTAGCCAAATTTGGAGCCTCTTGTGTTAAGCCTCTCCTGAGAACAATTCTGATTTTCCCTTTGGGGGGTCACCCTTTGGAGAAAGTTCAGTCTTTTCCATTGACCGTGGAGAAAATCTACAGGGGAATATGCTCCTAATTTAGACACCAATTGTAACTGATTTTGACTACTTTCCTGGATGAATTTTACCACTTATGAGTTGCTGGGATGATTACAAGAATAAATAGATGAAAAATAAGAGCCTGTGACAGGAAGGATGGCAGTCTGGATGTTCCAATAAACTTTTCCATCTTTAAGACTCCAAAGATTCAGAATTTTTAGAGAATGAATGTTATGCTCTGTAACAGGAGGACTCCAGGCATCTCCCTCATTGCCTTTCCTCTCCAGTTTGCTGGTGTGAGAGACACACTTCTTTAATACTAGCTGGTGGGAAAGACACATGGCTGCAGTTGCCACTTCTTCATCTTCCACCAGTCAGCCTATGGCTGCTTCCAAGCCTGACAATGCAAGTGGAAGTCCTGATGTGGTGATTGCAGGGGAAAGTTCATGTCAGCCCAGGCAGGCAGCCAAACACTGAGCTCATGTTAACACTCTTCCACCAGGCATAAGAAGAGTACACTACAAACACACAGATTGATATCAGCATTTGGTGGGAACAGATCCAAAAGCTGGGTGTCAGTGGGCTTTGTGATGAAAAAGAAAAAAAAGATATTAGAAAAAACAAACAAACAAAAAGATCATACAATCATAGGTAGTGTTCTGGCTCCAGGCTGCTGAATTGGAAAGGGTTCAGAGAAGAGCCATTGAAGTGATTAAAGGATTAAAAACCTACTTTACAGAAAGGATCAGGAACTGAATTTGTTTACTTTAAGCAAGGAAATGATGATTTGATTAGGGGCTATTAGTATCTACTTGGGGAATGAAATTTAGATAATTAATACCTCTTGTCCAGCACAAAAAATTTTAACAAGGTTTGAGGGCTCATTTAAAACACCTTCCTCATTTAAAAATGCTACCTATTGCAAATAGTGCCCCCAAACAGGTAAATCATAAAACAAGGTTAGATTTTTTTTTATCCCTAAAATGTTACACTACCTGTATTGACACGGCTCATTTTTCCACTTCTCCCAAAGTGCCTTAATTGGACTAAAAATATAAATTTTGTCCCATATGGCTATCTGCTTTGGAGACATCTCATTGAATCTTATTGTTTAGCTTTCTATATGGTCAGAAGAGAGAAGCAGGCACTTTTAAATGTCCAGCTTTTCAGGTACTAGTACCCTCAAGTGCCCCTTAGGGCTGCTCGCAATCCTTTCATCCCCCAGCCTGTATTGCTACCAGGTGTTGCCCCAACCCATGTGCAGGACCTTGTACCTGGTCTTGTTGAACTTCACATGGACCCACTTCTTGAGATTGTCCAAGTTTTTCCAGGTGGAATCCCATCAGAAATGTCAAATCAGTCAGTTTGCTGTCATCTGCAAACTTGCTGAGGCTGCATTTGATCCCACTTTGTATGTCATTGATAAAGATATTAAACAGTGCTGGTCCCACTACAGACCCCTGAGGAATGCCACTTGTCACTAATCTCCATCTGGACATTGAACCTTTGACAGCTACACTTATGCATCAGTTGAGTGCCTGGCTCAAGTCAGCTTTATTATGTTGCTTACTCAACACTAGCCCTTCTGGAAGAGAGGCTGGATGACCAGCATATCAGACCATCTCTCATGCACCACAATCAGGACCCTCACCAGAACAATTTTGCTAGATCAATCCTCATAGTGGAGGCCTCCAGTTATGGGTTTAAATGGTCTCTGGTGCTGAATTGAGAAAATAAATTCAGCAATTGCCTCAATGGGCACATTCAGGATATGCCAGTGGGGTATGTAATGGCCTGACATCTGCTTACTCTCTGAAGCAACCAGAAGTTTCATGCTTATGTTGGCACAATAAGGATTCCAAATTAATAAACCATGCTGAATGACAGGCCATGTTTGCTTTGACATACCATTCAGATAGCATAATCACACAGCTTTTAGATTAGGACTGACTGAGACACTGCCATTTCGGAAAGAGCTCATACCTGCGCATCACCTGTCCACTCCCCACTAAGCCCAAAGCTATCCTGTCACCCAGAGTTATCTGCCGTTGTTACCAACCACAGTCATGGTTCTTCCTGATAAGATTGTTCCATTTTTCCCTTTTATATACTTGAAGGGCTGGAAATTGGAAAGAAACAACTAGCAAAATAACCCTAGTCTTTTCAGACTCTCACATACCACAGTCTCTATGTCAAGCAATATCCAGGATACTGCACATATAGGAACCATCAGACCATATGGATAAGGAAAAAGGGAGCTTTACAGATTTGGAATGTCTGATTCAATATCCTGTCTTGCTTCCCCTATGGGAGCAAGGAAATACCATGCATTCCAGTTCAGAATTGCTATTGTATACAGAGATGTGATAGTATGCTTCTGAAACGTCAAAAAAACCCACAGGACAGGAATTTTTTGAAGACAGGATTCCTATTGTGGAAAAAAAAATAATAGAGAAAGTGTAATTAACATATTCTAGCAACACTTTCAAAGCTGTGTACTCACTGTTTTCAGATTAGTGTCTTTAATCAACAAGGAGAAACAAGTACCTTTGACTTTACTTATTTCTGAATAAGAAAGAAGCTCAGAGCCTTTCAAGACTGACAGAAGTCCTACTAGATTTCCAAAGTACTCAAAAGATTTCAGTTGGTTGACCTATGTTGTTTTAAATATAGTGTTCAATACTTAAGAGTTTCTCTTTGGTAAACTCTCCTAAGTGCAAAAGGAAATGTAGTACATAAAGGAGAGAAGGTATTCTAGAAGCCATCTCTACCTTCTTCCACTCTCCTTCCTTCACCAACATGAAAGAATAATGAATCTAAGAATGAATTACCCATTTACTTCTTGACCACTAAGGAAACTTAACTGAGACTCTAAATGGGCTGCTTTCTTCAGACATAAAACAGCAAAAATAATGTGATGTGACATCACTCAAAGTCCAAGACTGGCTCAAAAATTATTTTGGAACCACTTAATAGCTTTGTCTTTTCTAATTTTTTTCCCCATTCAGAAGAAGGTGCTAGTCCTCAAGGACAGCTACCTCTAGATCAAGCAACAAATCTCAGCCATTTTGGCTGCTTGCCTAGTCAAAAGTGTGGTATGAGTTTGCTCCAAATACACACATCAACTCCAGGCAGAGACCAAACATGGAGAATTGCCAGAAAAACTAATACATGAGGAAGTTATTAACGTGTGAGAACAGGAAGTTATAAATGGAGGCAATATTGCAACCTTTATTTTGGAGGGTGTTACCAGGCTCCTCCCAGCCTGGTAAATATTTATGTAGCTATCTAGGAACCTGATACTTCTTCCATACGAATCAAGACAGTGTTTACTATTGCCTTCACTGGTACAAGAGCCAGGCCATCAAGTATTTTAAATAAGCATTGCAATTTTTCCTTTCTCAAGGAAATGAATTTTGAAAAGCAAGTAAAATTGAGTTTACAGAGACTGCCTTTCTGAAGTCCTTGTGGCAAGAAACTCTGTGGTTTTCTAAGGGAGCAGAACTTGTTGTCATTTGGAAAGAGGTTTTGAAAAATACACATTAGAACCTGAAATGAACTGATGCTGAAATTTTTGTTTTTCCACTTCATATCCATGCAATTCTGTCCCCACAACAAGGCATGATGTGGGAGCTCATATTCAAGTCCTACCTATTAATAGACACACAAGCCCTCAAGAAGTTGTGTCACATAGTTTGAAATTCAATTCTCCAGCCAATGTATTTTAAAATTAGAGGAAAGGAAAAAAAAAGAGGAGTAAATGAAGATAAAGATCATTTCCCACTTACGAAGACCTCATGTGGCTCTGGCCAAGGGCATCCAGCCCAGACATTCCAAGAGACTGCTGCTGTATAACAAAATTACCCTTTTTAAAACATTTACTTGAGATACCAAATCTAAATATTCTTAAGATGAAAGAGCCTTTTTAGTTAATTTTAGACAAGACTCTCCTATTTTAGTTGTGGACTGGAAGCCGAGAAAAGTACAATGTTTACTCTTGAGAACAGTGCTGGGCAACGAGCCCACATACAGCTATCTCCCGTAATTCTCTTACCATATACGATATGGTTCCTTCTAGAAGTATTTACATCAGTCTGAGCAACTGCAAAATGACCATGCAGCTCATTATCAAATAATAGATCACTACAATCTGCTACACAACTATACCCCGGTCTTGATGCTTTATTCAGTCATTATCTGGAAGAGTTAATGGGAGTTACATGAGCATGTAATGAAGAAAGAAAAAAGAGAAAGAGTCTGGACCAGAGATATGGGTGATACCTTCAGTTTCTAAGATTGTGAAAGCAAGGGCAAAGACAGTAAACTTGAAAAACCGAACTCATGGCTCAGAGGATGTGTGAAATGAATAGGGGAATATGAATGCGTATTAAAAGGCCTGGGTCCAGCAGTTGCCTGCAAATGTTGGTTGCAAAAGTTCAATTTTGGAATGAATGAAAAAAGCACAAGTTAGTATTGCAGACCAGGCACAGGGGCCTCAGGCTGTCAGAATGGGAGATGAATAAGAAATACTGAGAAGGAAATGATTCATTCTACAGATGACCAAACTGCACATAACAGCTCTTGGTTGTGTCTTTTGGCCTATTTTCTTTCTGTGAAACACAAAATAATACATTCTTTAAAACAAGCTTGTTGTAATGACTCACTAGATGCTGCTTGTAAAAGGCAAGGATCATGAACACTACTGTAAAACTCATGTTGGAACCATAACCTACAGGTCTTCTATGATGGAGAGACTGCATCAGTGGACAAGGGAAAAGCTGTGTGCTACTTGGACTTCTGCTAGGCCTTTGATATAGTCCATCACAACACACTTGCCTCTAAATTGGAGATAGAGGTTTGATGGACAGACTGTTAGAAGGGTAAGGAATTAGTTGAATGGCCATGTCCAAGGGGTTACAATCAACAGCTCAATGTCTGATTGGAAATCGACAATGAGTGGTTTCTCTCAAGGATCTGCATTGGGTCAAGCCTAGTGGTACAGATGTTTTACTTGAGGGAAGGAATGCCTTCCAGGGATGCCTTGTTAGGCTTGAGGAGTGGATCCGTATGAACCTCATGAAGTTTAATGAGGCCAAGTGCAAGGTCCTGCACATGGGTTGGAGCAATGCCTGATATCAATATAGGCTGTGAATGAAGGGATTGAGAGCAGCCCTGAGGAGAAGGACTTAGGGTACTAGTGAATGAAAAGCTGGACATGAGCCAGCTGTGTGTGCTTACAGCTCAGAAAGCCACTCATAATCTGGGCTGCTGTTTATTTGCTTTTATTTTAGTCAGGTGGGTTATTTTTTTTTTTTTCTACTTTTCAAAAGATTTCCCTTATTTGAGCCATTGCAAAAGCAAAAACCAAAAGTTAAAGACTTTTGGATAAAAAAATGGTTAAAACATTTAACAAAACAAACTGTAAAGGAGAAATAAAGTCTTGATTCACATGATTGTCATCTTGTTTCCAATTTCCTACAGAAAAACAGAAGCAGAAATAGAGACTTTCCATGTAAACATGTCTGCTATCTTTATTGTCATTTTGGCTTGGTGGGGCACTTGAATACTAGGATAGACCTGGGACTTCCTAATTTGAAGTATACCAAATATATCCATTAAAAATGAAGCCAGAGTATTCAATTAAGGAAACAACACCTGAGTCCAAAAGAGATCAATGTACTTTAATTGCCAATGCACTTTGTTGTCATTTTAAACTATATCTCCATGAAGCTCATCAGAGAAATCTATGATCACTTATCAAAGTAAGCAAAGTTTCCTACCATCTGGAGGATCAAAGAATAGCAGGCCTTTAGCCTGCAGACTGCACCAGTGCAGTTCTTCAAAAGCCAGATAGGCTTCTCTGCCCATGACTGTAAAGCACTTTGAGATCCTTTGGGATCACAGCTAGTGTGTTTCAAAGCACACTAAAAAGTGTGAAAGTCAAAATTACAGAACAGTTCTCTGTCTTCTGGGAAGAGGATTTTAAAATTAACTAGGGACAGATTTTCATTATCTGTGTGAACCCATGGAAATATTTGCTTTGATATTTCCAGAAAAGTCCACTCATGAGTCCTGAAGAAAACAACATCTGACCTTAGTAAACATCTTAGTGCATCTTAATGGATGGACCATGACTTCTGTTTTTCCAGTGCAGATTGCAACATTAGGCACCCCATTCTGCACAACACAACAAAGCTGCCTCTTCTTATTAGGAGCTTACATCTGGTAAGTAATGAGTGATAGATGTTATTTTGCAGGCTGCACAAATATTCTGTCCTGGTTCTGAAGCAAGATGTAAAGAGAGGGAATCAGTTTGAAACTTCCTTCAGGATTACTGCTTCTTTAGAAACTGTTTCTGGTCTAAAACTGATGGCAGGGCATACAATGACACTCTCGTATCATCTCAGCTCTTCCCTGTCCATTTCCCTGAATGAAATCATGTATGAGATAATTCTGAAAGATGTTTATTCTCAGTGAGAAACCGGCTGTTCTCACAACCAGCCTGATCAGATTGTGACTGAGAATACATGGGGCCTTATTGCTGTTTGGAATTTCTACCTCTTCCTGGAGGAGTCTTCCTGCACTGTGAAGTGAATCAAAATGAGTAACACCAAACACTTGCATGAAACACACTATTTCCTGCCACCGTGCTGGAACATAGACATACAGATATACAGCAAGGGCAAAAATGTGTGATGGAATTGCAGAAATTAGCTTCAAACTTGATTCGCTCCCTCTTGAATTTTATATGCCAAGAATACCTGACCAACAAAGCACTGTAAATAAAAATAGTCGCAAAAAATAATCTCTTATGTTTTAAATAACAGTAGTAGGGAACCTCGTCTTCATGTGTTTGAACATTTTCCTTAAAGACAAATAGAAAGTTCACCCAACTGAGGTGATAATAAGCAAAAAAAACTTCTGAAAGCTTTTTAAAGAGCTGAACATCAAAGTGCCACTTTTAGTGCTTGAGAATGTGAACTGTGTTGCAATGTGAAATTTCTACCTATTCCCAGAGGAGACTTTCTGTGCTGCGAATGAAGACCAGAAACCTTAAGGCCAACTTCTGTGACATTAGCTATAGGGAATTTTTGATGCAAGGACTCAAAGCAGGCTTCCAGATGAGGGTTCTCATTCCAGAGTTCCACAGTAACTAGTGTGACTAAATACAAGCAGCACCTGCTCCACTGGCATACTCCATTGAGAGAGTTATTTATAGCATGCTTATTCTATAATAATAAATGATATTACACAGCTCATCAATCTAGTAAGAATTACCTGGAATAGGCTGACATATCCCATGTGAAGGATGGGATTTTAGTATTTATTTTTCTGTCAGATAAAGTAACAATGTACGTACAACAACACAGACATTTCTGTTATCTTAACCAAAATACATTTAACTCATGTCAGTTCAAAACCAGAAAAAGACAGAAGAAAAGGCTCAATACAACTCTGTTGGAGTCTACCTGAATACTTGCTTTTACCAAGAACCCACACCAGAACATATTTTTTAAGATACGCCTTGTTTCATAAATGACTCTTCACTCGTCACTTTGGGTTACTTTGTGAAGAAAATTTGACTCTGCTTTCATGCCTCTGGGAAATTCCAGGCATCCATATGGAATTGTACACAGACATGTGCATACATGCAGCACAAAATTGAATATTCCATATTGCAGCCTTGTCCCTTTCTTATGTGGAATCTGAGTATGCACAGGTCTTCTCCAGTACACAAGTGGAAGTGCTTTTTTTAACACCCCAAAAGATCTAATGGTGGAGATCAAGATGCAGAAAGAGGGGAAAGAGAAAAGGAGCGAACAAATGATCTTCTTTCCTGGATGAACAGGCTAGAACAGGGAAGGCTTGAGAAAATGAATGCAAAAGATTAAAATGACAGAGAGAATTTATAAAAACAAACCCAACACAACACAAACCAAACCAACTCAGAGGAGGTCAGTGCACTGAAACTGATAACAAAGAAAAAAATTGTCACTGGTCTTAGACAGACGTTACTTCTTAATGAATAAGAAGGGAAATATTCAAGGGATAAAGCAGCAAGAGAAAAATACCTTAACCAAAGAGATGCTTTGTAATGTAATATAAAAAAGGAACAAAAATCTGATACTGAGATAAATTGATTCTTCTATGAGTAATATTGAATGAAAAAGTAACCACAAGTCTTCCCACTCCCACACAGTACTTCCAGGTTGTAAGGAGAGTACAGATCCTCTTAATAGGAAGCCCCATTAAGAACACTTGGCATGCTCAAGGCTGAATGCTGGCTATCTGCTGCATAGGAGGATTTTTTTGTTACTCTTAGGGACTCAAATGAAGGTAAATTCTTACACTGTTCTCTATTTCAGATGATGCAGTTGACCTTAATTAGATGAATTAAGACTGGTTAATATCTGCCTCATTTTAATATCACCATTCTTTAACAGTTTTCAAATTAACTTATATAATTTTCTTAATGTGTAGTAAGTTAATTGACATTTGTACCAACTTTTGTGTATTACTAATAGTGAAATAAAAACCAGTACATTTTGTCTTCTGAAATTAACAATTTGTTGAGGTGTGAAGAGAATGGTTTTATAAGTCTTATTTTGATAGACTATTTTTATAGCCTGCTGCACAAGTCACCATGAAGACTGTTTGATCAGATATAATTATTGCTGTGATGTCCTTCAACCTCAAGCATTTAATGAGTTTGGTGTGGAATGTTACAGCAAACTTTTTACTGTTTGGAATTCATATCTGGATTTATTTCATTTTATGGTTCTTTTTCATAAGAAAATGAGGCCCAGGACTAATTGTAATCCAAATTTTTTAGTAGTTATAAGCCCAAATTCACCCTTCCCATATATTACGTACCAGCACAGGAGTTATCATTTAACCATATTTTGGTACGACCAATTGTTGATTAATGTCTCTGCTGTGCAAATCCTATCTCAGAGGTTATTCTTAAGTAAACTTCCTACTTCTGTATAGGAAGTTTTATACAGCAAAAAATCTGTATTCCATCAAAATGAATGTCTAAAACAAAAAGTTTTTTACTGTATACACTGGTACCTCAGAAAAATTAAGTTAGAATATTCATATAACAAGTACAAATGTTCAAATACATGCATATGTTAAAGAAACAGAAGACCTTATTAATATGTTATATTAATTTATAGCAAAATAAAACAAAAACATTCAAAACCTATTAAATCCTTCATATGGTTTTATCTCCACAGCCCGTTGATAAAATCAAAGAACCAGATAATGGTTTAGGTTGGAGGGCATCTTAAATATCATCCAGTTCCAGCCCCCTGCTGTGGGCAGGGACACCTTCCACTAGACCAGGTTGCTCAAAGGCCAGTCCGATCTGGCATTCAGCACCTCCAGGAATGGGGCAGCCACAGCTTCTCTGGGCAACCTGTGTCACAGTATCACTAGCATCACAGTAAAGAACTTCTTCCTCATATCTAAGCTAAATTTACCCTTTTTCAGTTTAAAGCCATCCCACTTGTCCTATCACTACATGCCCTTCTAAAACGTCCCCCTCCAGCTTTCTTATAAGCTCCCTCTAGGCACTGGAAGCTGCTCTAAGGTCTCCCCAGAGCTTTCTCTTCTCCAGGCTGAATAGCCTCAACTCTTTCAGCCTATCAATTAAAGATTTTACTTATTCCGCATACTGAAAAAGGAGTATTTTTGTATGCTTTGAAGAGCCATGTTTAAAGCCCAGTTCAAATGAAGGAAGTGAATTATTGTAGTTGAAAAAACTTGAGGCTAATAATTTATTGTAGCACTTGCCCACTATGATCCTCCACTTGACTTGTGTGAAGTGGTGAAATGGGATCTCACACCCGGTACTGTCTACAACATATCCATACAGCTGTCCCATAACTCCAGCTACATGTCCCTAGAGAAGTGCTGTAGACTGCACTTCCTTCATTCCCTTGTTCACTGTGCTGTCACACACAAGTTTGACAGAACACATTCCCAGGCCTAATCATATATTATTAATTCATTTTTTTATGCTTCCAATTCCACTTATATATAATCCTTTTGGTGTGCTTCCAATATAGCCATTGTTTTGTGAGACATTTTGTAATATTCTGGGACAAAGTTATATTTCCAATGCTTCATTGTAAGTGTCTTGGCTAATCATATCTGTCTCTATCACTTAGCACATGGCTGTTCTGATTGTCTACCACATGGTGTACCAGGTACTCATGGTAGTCATTTAGGACAATGACTAACATGTAAAGCGTTTTGGAGACTTAAGATAGAAAAGCATCTTTTTCCCCCCATTTCAAACTGACAAGTTTTTTTAAGACAGTTAAAGTGCTGCATGTAGCTTCTTAATCATCCTCTTCTATGCAAGCAGTTGCCACAGCTATTATTCAGACATTGCACATTGTAATTTTAAAACTCCTGACTCCTGCATCTCTTGCACACAACGTGTAACTGCATACCCACCAGTGAAGATGGCTGTGGGTTTCTTGCTATGATTTTTATTACCTATACATGCTAGTATTAATAGTGTGTGGAGAAAACACACTAGCTGAAGGGTTAGAGTTGTCAGTGCTGGATTGTTTTCAAGACAAGCTGTTCCTCAGAAGACCTGTTCATTTGATGCTCAGACAAGGCTGAAGCCCAATCTGAAAGGCTGTTTTGTCAAAACGGATCACTTTTGTTTGCATTTTGTTGTTTTTGACATGCAGCTTAATTAGGTCTTTAATTCCTAAACCACAAACTCTTCTTAAATTAGAGGAGAGGGAAAAAAATAGCCCCCAAAACAGAAACCAAGGCATTGTGCCACCTGGAAGAAATTAAAATAAATGTCCTGCCTCACTAATCTTATTTTAAGTCACAATAATAAATATGCTCTTTATTCAACAGCTTTATTAGCCTGCAGCTAAGTGGAGTCTTCTGTGAAAATGAACATATTCCAGCTCTGATACTTGACAGTAACAAATGAGCAAGTACTAGTAGAATCACCAACTCCTGTGATGCATCCCAACTGGTACTATCAAAACGTAGATATTTCTGCATCTGCTTAGTGTGACGTTTTATATATATGGAATGCTCAAAAATAATGACTCCAGGGCAGGGCCCTGTCTCTTACACTGCCCAGTACTTGCCATTCAAAATGACATGTTTCAGGAGATTTTAAAAGTTTTGTGCTTCATCACCTGGACATGAAGCTGTAGCAGGATGGGGGCTCCGAGCAGCTGTGGGGCCAGCTTCTTCCCTGTCCCCATGAAGTTAAACTACAAGTTTCTTGGATGACCTAGGGTGTGTTAGGTGCAACTAATACATGTTATTCTCCAGTTCTGAATTTTTAGTCTATAGTATCACCCCTATTTACTTGTGCTCCTTCTCTTCCCTCACTTGCTGTCTCACCAGATACACTTCAGTTTCTGCTTTGTACCCCTAATCCCAATACAAGGGCCTTTCTGGTTCAGGGTGCTCCTATGGCCTTTCTTTTCCTGAGGAAATCAACAGGGACAGACATTTGCAGACAAATATATATGAACACTGCATAGTGCGACTAAGCTGGTTTATGTTTTCACAGGCTTAACAGGTTGGTCAAAGCTAATGTGAAATACTTGAAAACACTGAAATTAAAATACCTGATCATCAAAACATAAGTATGCTATGAAAATGCAGACACTCTTCATCAGTCCAGGAGCTTGACTGCTTTATAACTTAGGTGTCAGCAACACATTAATAGTTTTACCTCCCACCTCATGCTCATTAATTCCTTTTATGTAACAATTCATGACCCTCACCATTTCCTCACAGTTTAATGACTTCAGAGAAAACCTTTCATCCCATTGTTAACCCCCTTCTTTAGCTATTGCCTTTTGCAGAGAAAACAGGGTCTGCTAGAGCAGCAGTGCTCATGTTCCCCACATGCTCTGGGGGAGGATTCCCTCAGACGTGATTGTAGCTGTCTACTTTCCCCCTGTGGACAAAACAGTCCCAAACCAGCCGAAATACAAAGATGCACAGCTGGGCATCCAATTGTGTTCTGAAGTCATTAGCAAGACAAAACACTCTGTGGAATGTAGGCTTTCAGAATCTCCTCTGTAAGGAGGATTTCTAAGAAAAGCCTGGAAGTTCCAACTGGGAGAAGAATTCCTTCTGCTAAATAGAAGATAAGGCAAGATTAGTTTAGTGACAACAAATTTGGAGTTAATGCTCTTGAAGTGGGAATTTGCTCCATCAGTGAGTTATCCTTCAGAGGACTGAATCAGATTATATTAAAAAAGAAATCCTTTTAAAATATTAGCAGTTCGTATTAATTAATGTCCTCTTCAACTGGGAACATCTTTTTCATCTTTTTAACAGGAGATACTTCTTTCCCACAATAGTTTGAATTAGCAGTACTATTACCAGCACTATTAATAATTTTATGTCATTACAGCAAATCCAGAGCAGAATAATGAAGTCCCTACACTTTGTATATCATAGAGGATACTGAATGCTCTGTCTGGCTTGGCAAAAATTTAGTCTTTTCCAATTTACAGGGAAACCTAAACTTATGGGAAGTTAAAGTTCCTGTCACATGGCTGGAAGCAACATCCAGCAAACAACTCTTCCTGAAGAAAATCCAATTCTATTTGGAAACCAAATGACAAGCCAGTTAAAGTGAAAACTTGCCGTCTGGTTCATAAATAAGTAAACTTATTCAAAATCAAAATTTGCCCTTGGATCCCATTTGCCTTCACCGCATAATTCCATTACTAAAAGACTGCTATCAATAGGAAGCAATGTCTGTACACATGAATCTTGTTAGTTATCGGTGCTCATGAATCATTTCATCACTCAGCTACACTGATGGAAATAACTCCAAAAAGAGCATATGTTTCCAAAGTTGTTAAAGGAAAATGTTGACATAAATATAAAGAAGACAAACATGTGCAAGGTTGCTTTTCTCTTGGGTTGGGGAGGAGGAAGGAGGGGGCTAAACCACAAAAAATCTATGTCTAGCACTTTATGCAATAAAAAGAAACACCCTGACGCTTAATGAAATCATGTTGTGAAAAAGATGAAAATGTAAATACACTTAAGGTTACATTTGCAACACAAATTACATTGCAGTTGGTGGGAAAGTTATCATTTTGCCCACTTTGAGGGAATTTTTTACTTGGTAAGAGTCATAGTGGGAGTGTTGAACATGTCATAAAATGCAACCCTTATATAAGATCCTAATTGAGATGCACACATTTTGTAGGGGAGACAAAAAAATAAACAAAACCAAGCAGAAAATCACCACCGCCCTCTTACTCCAGGTTAGAAGAATTTGAGTGAAGAAGAAATGGAAACTGAGGTAATCTGAAATCTGGTATAGCTGGACTGGTCAGAAATTTCTCACACAGGCAATGTGTGCTGAATCAGGGTTTAACTCTGTAATTTCAATTTTCTGAGGACAATATTGTCCTCACAGCTGCATTTTACCTTTTTTTTTCAAGAAGAAATCCTGAAATGTTCCTAAATTTGGGGGATACATTCATACCATAGGTTCAAATCAGGAGTTCATATTCTGTAGATTTGACTTTTTTTTAAAGTAATTGATTTTGGGCTTATTTACATGAACAGGTCATAGCTTTACTTAGATTGCACTGCACTGAGTTATATTAAAAAATTAGAAATATACTATTGTTACTTCATTCAACAGCAAAAATCATGGTAAAGATTATTAATAAGATTATTAATTATAGAAAAAATAAAAGTCTACATTTAAAGTATATTGATTATGCTAATACTCTATAGTATATTAATCATATTACTTGTTATTATATAATTATTAAGTTTATATTATTATTATTGTTATTGTTGTGGTACTGGAGCATGTCCAAAGAAGGGCAATGAAGCTGGTGAAGGGTCTAGAGAACACGTCTTTTGAGGAATGGCTGAGAGAACTGGAATTATTTAGTCTCAGGAAGAGAAAGCTCAGGGGGGACCTTATAGCTCTCT
>JAOEHX010007649.1:0-25950 GCA_025448015.1 Bolborhynchus lineola
TGCATGGAGACCTCATAGCAGCCTTCCGGTATCTGAAGGAGGCCTATAGGAATGCTGGGGAGGGACTCTTCATTAGGGTCTGTAGTGATAGGACAAGGGGTAATGGGTTCAAACTTAAAGAGGGGAAGTTGAGGTTAGATATAAGGAAGAAGTTCTTTACTGTGAGAGTGGGGAGGCACTGGAATGGGCTGCCCAGGGAAGTTGTGAATGCTCCATTGGTGGTGGTGTTCAAGGCCAGGTTGGACAGAGCCTTGGGTGGCATGGTTTAGTGGGAGGTGCCCCTGCCCATGGGAGAGGGGTTGGAACTAGATGATCTTAAGGTCCTTTCCAACCCTAACTATTCTATGATTCTATAATGCCAGTAGTCTGGTGTACTAAGAGAAAATTAGCACAATCAACTGGAACGCACTCAGTAATCAGATGCAACAGGACGAAAAGCACTACACAAAAGCATGGGATGGGGTTTCTTGGGCATCTTGGGGACACCTTTTTAACGAAAAGTCCTCAGTGACATAATACTGCCAAGGACTTTTATTCTGGCCTGCTGTCAATCACCTAGTGCTATATCAGTTACCTGATTGTGTACGGTTAGGGGATAAGAATGCAAACAGCTAGGCTGTTTTCATGAACAGACCACACAAAAGATTTACCCAGTGAGAAAACATCTAAGGGTTTGTATGCATTGGTCTATCCAAAGATAGCACTTACATTACAGTGCCCTTATTGAACTTGAAAACGTGCAGTCTCTTCTCACATGGTACTTAACAGTCCAGCAGGACTGCTGTTGGGATAACAAGCACTACTCATAGTGGATTGTTGACAAACCCAGATGTTACCCAGAGAATAACTTAACAGCTAGCACTTCAGTGTCTTTCATGTGGTTTTGAACTCATTGATTTACTAGCAATTATGCTTCTTGTTTGGTTCATTACCACAGAGTACTACTATACTCAGACCCTGAAGATGCAGTGCACAAGCTCTTCATGGTAAAGCCATTTCTCATCATCTCAACAATTTCCTCAAACTTGCATTTACTACAGGTGGAAAATGATACTTAAAAATGTATGAGGGGATACCATATCCTTGGGCACCTTTATCTTCCAGTGTCACAAGAGAGTCTTCGAAATGAATTTTTATTCAGATACCTTAGAATGACGGAAAAATTATGTACTCTGTAAATAAAACTTCGCTCTAGATGAAAAACAATCCACAAGGAAAAATATCTCTGTGCAGATTTATTCAATCATGCATGCTTTGTGTTACTACTACAGCAAATTACCCACAAATAATTTCTCCACTACTGAATACACTCAGTTCATCTACCAGCGCTTAATAAATATTTGATCTTAATTAAACCTAATGATTTCTCTGCTTCTGAGATGCTGCTGCAGATCAACAAGAGACTTTTTAAGCACAAAACTTGACTTAAAACCAGAATTCCGAGAGCCTGGTGTAAATTCTGTTCAAAGATAAGTGAATATGGAAAACACATGTTTACTTTATCAAGAGAGTCTAAAAGGGGAAAGTTAGTTACGTAAACCCTGTTGCTCTCCACAAGACTGCATTAGATACAGCTCTGTCACCGAAAACCTGGAACTGATAACCAAAAGCCACTCAGCACCTCAGGCAGCTTAAAATGAAATTAAAGTATTTAGACAAAAAATAATTTCTCAACATATTCTATACTTGATTATGCATTTACAACTGAAGAGATCACTTGTTACCTTAAACTGATTTGCCAGGTTAATTTTTTAATTGAGGAAGAAATGCTGGATTTTGCATGCATACTTTAGCATTCACTTGCAATCTTCAGTGTCCTGTTTAATCAGGAAGTGAGGGAGATTTTCTTTTTAAGGACTTCTACCAGTGCATAAAGGAAGTTCTTGAATTTTCTTTAAACCCAGAACATTTAATAATTTTTTAAGATTTTACTTAATAAAAGCTTTCTTCCAGCTTTGTGAAAATTCATCTGCTTGTTTTAGGAATAGGAGGGTTACCATGAAGTCTAGAAGGTTATTCAACCAAGCCAGGCACACAGGATGTAATATGGGCAGCCCTGCTTGTTGGAGGAGAAAGAAATTTTCTCAAGCTCTTTCTTCCATCAGAAGAAATGTTAACACATTGCTTTGACCACTTCCAGGGATGGCTCTGGCACTCTGAAGTCAAATATAGTAAGTATTCTGTCATGTATTAAGCTCATTTCACAGCTGTTTTTTTGCTGTTATTTTACACTTCACAGTAAGATGAGGTGTAAAATAATTACTGATACCTTCCATACTTTAATGTATTTACAATTTTTCACATTTGTCTGTACACAGCTTATTTCCTAGCTGTCAAAAAAAAAATTGCCATCTTAATTGGCACTAATAGGTGGCCCCAGCACAGAAGGGATTTGCATGCTTGCCTAGATAAAAAGTTCCCCCGAGACATGCTCCATAGTGACTTCCAAGGGAGAAGCACCATATGCTTCTGGGTCTTCAGGTGCTGCCTAAGAGAACTTTTATTTTGGGGACCCAATCCGATATCAATCAATTAGGTAAAGTAATAGAGGAATGGGTGCTTAAAACTAGTTTAAACTGAGCTTTCTAACACTTGCAACAATTGTAATCTATTTTAATGTACGCATCTAGCAATTCCAGAAACAGCACATTTTCAGCAGTACTGCCTGTATGAGAATTTAGACCAAGGCAGTTAAAAACTTCAAAATAAAAATTTAAAAATAAATTAAAATTAAATACTGTATCTTTTGTACCTGCAGCTAACCTAACTTCTGATTAGGGGACACCTGCATTCCCAGTTTTGCTAGTAGTCTTCTGATAGATATGCTAGACATGGGTAAATGCTAAGCTAGCATGCAATGCTAGGAGAATCCAAATGCATTTACCTCCTTGTGCAAAGGTTTTATGATTATTTCATGCATATGAAATAGGACTAGGCATCCAAGAAGTAATACTGCTTTCAGAGCTCTGAATTCTAGTATGAACATATGCATAACCACTGAAATTTATTCAAGATGTTTTGCTAATAAATGGTAACAATCTGAAAAAACCCACATTCTCTAATAAAAGGAAATTCACAAGGTAGAAGCTATTACAACCTCAGTAAAGCTGCTGCACTTCACACATAAAATAACGTATTAAAATAAAAAAGTAATGACAGTAATTCTTAGCACTTACAAAACCAAGATGGGGAAAGAAGGCATGTAATTAATTTTTTGCTTTTAAGACACAGGATCTAGTAAAAAAAAAAATGAATCAATAAATCTTTAATTCTATGAGACTTGAGGAGAATGGCTGAGACAATGTCTTGGACAATAGTGCAAACATAGATGTTTATATGCTGGAACATGTAAAAAAAACAGGCCTCCTTGGGGATATTCACAAGACAGGTACCTACATTAGCGTCACTTTTTTCTTTTTTCCCCAAAATTGAAAACTAAAGCTAGTTTTCACTAAAAAACCAGAACAAAACAGAACAAACAAGAAAACAAAAAACCCCTAACCCTCCACAGCAACTACTGAAAGCCTGATTCCACAATGTACTCTGAGCCTATTCCCTCTTGCTAGATGCACCTGAGATCCTGACGGGATACAAATTAGCATGGATACTCTCCTGTGCAGAAATTAAAGAAACAAGCAGGAAGAACACTGGAGGAATTCCCTTCATTATCTTTAGCACCATATTGTGGTTTAACAAAATCAGTGCTGCCAAACTGCTTCTGCTTTGCTGGTTTTCAGATGGTTTAGGTTATTACAGATTTTCTGTATATATTTTCTTCTTTCATTTCTCATGTTAAGACTTTCACCTACCACAAAACACACCAGATTTTCTACTTGACCCATGCAAAGTTTCTAAACTCCTCAGGATTGAAGTCTGCAGCAGCAAACACTACTATGACTGGTAACAAGTAAATGCAGCATGCATAGTACAAGCCTAAAAAGTTTTGATTTTTGGTATCTGACACTAATTTAAAGATGATTTGTGAAGTCAGTATATGAAGTCACTTTAATGTTAATGAACATGCTGGAGTAAAATTTGAGAGGTACCTGGTCTGTGTTAGGGATTCCAAAAAGGCCACATAAGCTACTGATATATTCTAGGAACACTCAATTTTTAAAACTCCAATGCAAAATTATCAAAACAGAATCACAGAATCATTAGAGTTGGAAGGGACCTCTGAAGATCATCTAGTCCAACCCCCTTGCCAAGTGAGGGTCACCTAGAGCCCGTTACACAGGAATGCATCCAGGTGGATTTTGAATCTCTCCAGAGAGGGAAAAAATAATTTACATCTGTTTGTTCTCCAGTTTTTGCTTCATAACAAAACTTTATTTGGGGTTTGAAATGCATTGCTATCTCTGGGTTTTTTTTTGATTTTTTGGGGGTTCTTTCTTCAGTTTTATATTTAACCCATCCTGCTTTTTAGGATGGTAGAATGTATGGTGGTGGTGGTGATTTGTTCTGTTGTTGTTCAACATAACAATGGCTAACCTACTAATGCATTAGTGAGTTACATATATCAAGAAAGTATACAGCTAAAGACTGGTCTTCCATAACTATTTTATGATTTTCTACAAAAGCTGGCTAAACTTTTGTTGTTAAAGAAGCAATAGAAGAACAACCACATTTATGATTAAATAGCAGCCTTGTAGCTAATCTAGTAAAAGAGGTGGTATATAGTTGCCTTGATAGAAGAATAAAAGGATGCTTATCTCTGGTCAGGGAACTGGCAAAGCTGACAATCATCTGTTACCTACTGTGATGAATATCCTGTTGCTTACCACATGTCACTAATTTTTAATGTTTAGAGATATAAATTCACTGTCTAGACCAGGTTTTCTTCCATGACAGTTTACTGAGAGTTCACCTGAGCAGCTTAAGAATTGCACTTCATATTAAACACAATCACTTTGATAATTCTCGGTTTACAATTACAGCAGGCAAAAAAGGGCACTTGAACAATATGGGAAGATGTGGTTTATTTGGGAGACATTTCTACTTACTCCACTGTGCTTTTATTGACTTTCTGTAATCCTGTACCTTGTGATTGTTTTTGTCTGTGCACTGCTCTTGTGCTGCCTGTGCTGAAACAGAAAAAGGAGTCTTGCTGGCAATTTTATTTTTGTGTAGGTCAAGCAGTAGAGGTCATTATCACCCAACTAGATTCCACCTAGACAGAACAAAGGAATAAATGCACCCTATATAAAGCAAACTTACAGTATATTTCTTTAAATAGTCCCCTCGTAAAACAACTTTCCCAGTGGAAGAAAGAAATATACAGTTAAGTAATGGACTTCTGTTGGCAGAACTGTTGAAGAGATGTCTGCCTTCTCAGTCATTCCAACCCCAGTGCTAGAGCCCATCGCCTTCTTAATTGGTGTAACAGAACTTTTTATGAAATCAGGTCATAACTTCTCACTGAAATGAGCTGCATTCCAAGTACTGCACAAGAAGTTACACTGTGTGAAGCCAGATTTTACTGATAAAACTTTAACAACACTGGGAACAATTACTTTTGAAACATGAGTAAAAAATTTTGAAGAAAGGGGAAGATTCAGATATTGCACTGGCAGGAGAGAAAAATAAAAAATAACTGCAGCAGGTTAAAAAAAGAAAAATAAACCAACAAACAAAACAAAAAAACCCAACCCACTACCAAAACCCCACCCTCTCCACACCCTTCCCCTCTCCCTTCCCCCAACACTCTGGGACTAATCAAAAGTCATTAATGACTTCAGATGAGAAAGATTCCATAGCTCAAGAATAGTGAAGACCCTTGGCTCCAAGTTCCTGGGTCTCTAGAGACACTTCATCTCTCCATGAAATGCACTGATCCCCAGGTCATGTAGACATGTGCAAATGAAGTGACAAGGCATGTCCCACCACTATGGCTTACAGATCCATGCGCCAGCCATGAAACACCTCATGCAGTACCCTGCCCTACAGCGTAGAAAAAGCCTCTCAGATTGAAGAAGCCCAAGTAGTGATATCCAGATAGCAAAACATACAAGAAAACTATTTTGCATAGCTGCAAGGTTTCATATTGAGTACTTCACATGGTTGCTTGGGCCCAGACAAATGTGGTATTTTCTGCATGACAGTCATGGTGGTATATACTGTATAACAATGATTTCTTTGAATCTTCAAGTCATCTGTCCTTTACAAAGTAAAAGTAAAAAAGTTTTATCTAGGCCATATAGCAGCATGCATGAAAGTAACTTTTGGCAAGGACAACTACCTTCCTCCTCATCTATGGAAAGAGTCCAACAAAGCTTTCTTCAGAGGGCAAATGGGGGCAACCACCAGAACCTGCCTGGCCTTTTGGCAACACTGTTCTTTCACACATTAAAGCAGCCACTGAGAGCAGCACAACTAGGCTACAGTTATCATTTGTTAATACCACCCATATCTTCTGCTATAAAAGTTAACAGTTAGAAGTATTTTAAAAATGCTACTGGAATCTAAGTTTTATTACTCAGGAAGCAGATTCTGTTAAACTGCATCTCTGAGGATTTCTACAATGAACACTACATGGTATATACACACAGTTAAGCCTACAGATCTGAAGTTTTTTAAGTCATTAAGTCTGAAGGTTGTGAACAAAATAGGTTTTTTCCCATCTCCTACAAAGGCTACCAAGGACAAGTTACCCATTTCTAAAGTTGGTTCAACTCAGTCTAGGATCCTGCCTTCACTGCAACAGAGGTGAATATCTTTTCATTGCCACTTCTGCTCCCCCTGTGTCAGGTCTACTGATCACTTGCTGTGGGGTGAGTTAGACTCTTCTATTGGTCCAAATAAGAACTAATCCTGCAACTAAAACCATAACCTGTCACCTGTTTTTGCATGTACATTTTCAGTTAGTAAGTGTTATACTGACTTAAACATTATTGTGAAAATGCAGGAATAGTTGGCCTGAAGTCCATATGGACTTCATATGCAAGCCATTCATTTTCAAAGACTAACAGTTTGTTACATCTCTAGGCTAATGTGCTTAATTACATGACTGAAAACAAGCAACTAGTCAGACAAGCTTGTCTGAGACCTTGGTATCGGCTGACAACTTAGCATTTCTGTCTAGGTCAGAAGACCTTCACCATTCCAAATTGCTGGCAAGCCAAGGAAGCCTAACAACAACAACTGATTAGTCACATAAGGTGCTTCACACAGTAATATAGCACTGAATAATTTTAACAGTTTCCCTTAATCTTCTTCTAAATGACACCATCTCCTGCCAGAATATCCTAATATTTTTTTTTTTTCCTAATAAAGTGTTCTATAGGCTGCAGCTTTAAACAAATAGTAATAAAGGAGGAAAATTCTGGTCTTAGCTATACAACTGTTATGCTGCTCTATAATAATATTCCTACTGCTCTGTAACAGCAAAAGGAGGAGATTAGAAGATAGTCACAAAGGTGAATGAAGGTATTCAGATAAGAGCCTTGGGTGACATGGTCTAATGTGAGGTATCCCTGCCCATGGCAGGGGGATTGGAACTACATGATCTTAAGGTCCTTTCCAACACTAACCATTCTATGATTCTATGATAAATTCTGACAGTAGAAGAGGGGAAAACAGTATTACTCAGCCATATTCAGAAGGAAAATCCACCTGACACTTCCAAAGAAGAATGGTCTGTCCATTTATTACACAAGGATAGTAGGAAGTCCATAACAGTAACAGTTTTAAGAAATCTTTTCATCATTGGTATTGACTGAAGATGTGGCATTGCTGCATTAAAGCTACTCTCAGTCTCTAAAATAACAAGAAACCTGACAAGTTACCAAATAAGGTCCAATCTAAAAGGTAACTTAATTTTAAGTTGCAGAGTCAGCAGTAACGAATGAATTCAAGTATGCTGCCTGGTTGAAACAGAACACATTCCCCCCAAAGACAAATCCAATGCCAGTATTAAATACCTGCCAATGTGAAAGGAAACCTGACTGAAAACTAAATATTAACTAATGTAGGGTCAGTTTTTCTAGACTATTGGGGTACCCACAACACAATACAGAAGCACGACAGAAAATTGGAATTACTGCACCTGCAAGAATCAAGTAATTGAAAGCTTTAACTCACAAATTCTACATTACAACTGTGTCCCTATTCATCCAAGCATCCCTGAAGCATCTGACAAATTCCTTCAGAGCTGAAATACCATGTCCACCATAAGGTTAAAGCCCCCTTATTTCCAGAACAGCAAATTCAATCAAGATTAAAGCTGTCCCTCTGTGCTGCAGCTGGTGTGTGTCTCTGTGAGCCACTCAGAAGCTTTCAAGCTGACAGGCAGAACATCAGCACAGAAAAACAGATGACTGTACCAAAGGTCATAATACAGCTAATGAAGTTCACCCTTTCAGGCAATGAAATTGCATCCTGGCAACTAATGAGCAGAATACTTGACAGTACCATGACAGCACAGGTTAGTATTTTCTAGGGTAGTCTTCCATTACAGAAATGGATTATGGCCAAATTAAAGATGATTTAGTACAAAACCTCAAATGTTCTAAGAAACACCCCCTGCCACAACAGCAGTTAAAGTTTCCTACAGCCTTGATCAACATTCATTCATCCTACTCTGTGAGCTCACTGATGTCAAGTAAGTGTGTCAAATCACACTGAAGTACAGGACAGAGTTTTTCTCAAGACTGACTCAATTTTTAATAAAGATTTGGCAGTTGCTATAGGACTGTCCTGCTACAAATATGTTTATTTCTAAAGAGTCTGAAGCCACCTTATCATGATTTAACCCCAGGCAGCAACTAAGCCCCACACAGCCACTCACTCACTCCTCCAGGTGGGATGGGGAAGAGAATTGGAAGACTAAAAGTGAGAAACCTCTTAAACAGTCTTTATCTCAACCTATGAGTTAACACAAAAGCAGGGCATACAAGCAAAGAAAAACAAGAATTTTTTTCACCACTTCCTGCAGCAAAGCAGGGCTCCCTCACATGTAATGTTCTTGGGAAGACAAAACATCATCACTATAAACTTCTGCCTCCAGGTTTATATGCTGAGCATGATACCATATAGTATGGAATATGCATTTGGTCAGTTGGGGTCAGCTGTCCCAGTTGTGTCCCCTCTCAGCTTCTTGTGCGCCCCCAGCCTCCTCACTGGTGGGGTGGTGTGAGGAGCAGAAGAGCCCAGATTCTGTGTAAGCAAGTACCGCTCAGCAACAGTTAAAACATCCCTATGTTAACAATGTTTCTAGCACAAATACGAAACATAGCCCCACACTATCTACTATGAAGAAAATCAACTCTATCCTATCAAAGCCAGCACACACCTTTGATAACAAGTACATGTAATTTTTAGCACGTTTCAGCAAAAAGATTTTGCACTTGTATATTTCCCTTCACAGAGCAAAATTCATCTATCAGATGAACAAAAAGAACAGACACAGCTTCTAAAAAATTATCTGCTAATAAGTAATAACTGTCAATTCTCTTCATCAGCCAGTTCAAGCACTAGAGATAACACATATTTAGGCAACTTGACGTACATCGAGTCAAGTTTATAGTCTTTCCTACCACCCCCCCTGTGATAATCCAACAATGGCAGAAAAGAACTCCTAGCTAAGTATACCTTTGTTGAGTGGAAGCTCTGGGATCCAGCTCCCCACTCACCTCATTCTGCAACACTTTACCACATTTAATTAAAGCAGTTAGCAGTAACATCTCTGTTAAAAATCACTATTAGAACAGTGTATTTTTCTTGGTTACAAGAAAACCATTTTTAACTACAATCTTAAGTAGGCAGGCACAGCAAATGCAAAAGTGAAGGAAACCCTTTAAATCATCAAAAGAATACTAAACATTCTCACTGGCAGTTGAATTGCAAAAAGCCAATCATTAACAAGCAAAAATCATTAACAAGCAAAAAAAAAAAAAAATCAAAAAACATTAACAAGCAAAAATTATAAGCTTTCTCAGCATGTAATTCTCTTCTAACCCTGACTGAAACTATCATCGAACATTGACCAGTAATGGTAATGTTGAGAGAAAATGATGAAGCCAGCACTAAAGTTAGGATACTGACTCGGCTCTAGGCCAGAAAAACCTGGAGACCTAGTTTGACCTATCATGGCCCTAACCTGAACATAGACAAAGAATAAACACTGCAACATGCACTTGCAATATAAATGAGAAAATGCAGCCTGCATTTGAGTAACAATATTTTTGTAGTGAAAATATTCCTCAAGATAACCAGTAGTTAGAAAAAAATAATGATTTAGGGAAGATTTTTCTGACTCCACATTTCGCCCTCATGACTGATTTTTTTCTTTATATTTCCTCTGTTTGTCTAGCTATCATATCCATGGAATGATAAACACCGTCCAAGCAGCTGAGCTTTCACCACATGCCCTCAAATAGTTCTGTCTTGCTATGGCTCCAGCTAGTCAAGCTATTTTCAGCAAAGGTCATCAAGTTCTGCAGTCCATTAGAAAGCAAGAAAAACAGAAATTCCCAGTATTTGTCAATTTTATATCTATTGCAGCTGTCAAGGCATAATTATTCTAAAAAGACATTTGATAAGCAGTCTGAACTGAATTATCAAGATAAGCTCATTCTTACTGAGAAATAGACTATGGTTTTATTTATTTATTTATTTTGCTTATTTTCCTTTTCTCCTCCTGTAAATCCCTAGCCAAGCTAAATCTATGCCCCAATTCAGAAATCAGATAATTCTCATGCAGGTTGTTATGGTCAGTAATAAGCCTAAAATAATAATAATAATAAATCTGGTTCAAAAGGAGGTCTTTATATTGCAGATTTTGAGGGCTATCAGCTTAATTCTCCACACTCTGTACCTACACCTGTTGTGTGCAAACCTGTGTGAAACTTTACTCAATCACAATTAGTTCAATATATGTTTTCTAAATACACATTTGGATTTTGAAATGTTATTATGCCTCATATGTTGCCTAGAATAAAATTAAGTGCTGTATTTATTCCACACAAAATGTTTGGAATGAATAGTAAAAACAAAGCCATCCTAGCTTTGTTTGATAATTATGTCTTGGGCTGACCCTGTATGGACAGAAAGAGAGAGTACAGTTTTAAATTCCTTGCTTATTCCAGACACAGAAGAGGTCATGGCCAGACTGAAACACCATGAGGTCTTGTTTCAGGAGATACTGCTTTGCCAGCAGGGAAGTGCCTGTGTCAAAACAAGTATAGTATTTAACTGACTTTTCACAGACCAAATTGCTAAACTTTCACAAACTGTGTGCAATCGTTACTTGCCTGGATTACACCAAAACTAGCAACCTAGGCCTACAATAATTGCATAGTGGTATCACATATCATATTATACAGTCATATAGTGACTATAGTAATCACACAATGACTTCTATCAGTGCATGAAAGGCAATGGAAGAAGCTGTCAAAGATGAGTGGAAAATTAAGGTTTGACAAGTCATAGTTCAAGTTAGTAGCACTGTGATATCTGAAGGGCCAGGTCAGCCACCGAGGTCTAAGTGGAATTCTCTTACAGTGAGCTTTGAGCTTGTTTTCTTCATTTGCCCACTTGGACAAAGCAGGACAATAATTTTCATGGTTGCACTACGAAGCTTGGTATTGATTATTAACACCAGTAGTTCTTGGTGCCAGGCCTACCATTACAATCATGACAGTTGGTATTGTCCAAAAAAAGAGTATACGAATATTTTTTAGTTCGTCATCTCTACAGCAGTGACAGACAGGATGGATTTTTCCTTAATTGCATATTACTGCAAATCTCTAGGAATATTTTTTATCAGTTTCATATAAGGGATATGAAAATTTCTGTATCATTTGAGTAACTATGGCCAGAATCAATGCATTTCCATTAACATAGAAGTGCATTTAGGAGATGTTACTACTATTGCTCATTACACAATTTAATGAAAAGTTAATCCATGCAATCATTTTTTTCCCCCACTTGAAGAGTTACTGCTCTGAATTTTCCTTTTCAGAAAGGAATTTCCTCTGCTGCTAGCTGCAGAACATAGCCTACCACTACTGTGCATTATAACACACTTAGATATCACAACTTCCATGTAATTAAAATTTTTCCTCTCCTTTTCTGAGGCAGAAAAATTACAAAAACTCCATCAATTCAATAAAACACCAAGTATCATCAAATGCCTACTGTGCTGGAATCAGAGGGGTCACTTATGAAGGATGTATGTTTTAAAATGTATTAAGTAGTTCAGAATAAGAATGATCTTTGTCCAGGTCAGTCTGGTGTGCCAGACAGTTGACAGACAAGTTATTAAATTCAATGAATGAATGTTTTGCAGTAAGTAGCTCAACCAGTTGAGTCAAAGGTCTTTCAAAATTGCACTGTTGAGTTTGATGGCCTGTAAAGGACTTACTCAAAGGAGCCTAGATTTCCAAAGGAAACAGCTCTCCAGCTCTAAACTCTATTGACAGGCTTTGTTCAAATTGTGATTAGAAGTCACCTCTTGGTTAATTTCAGCTGTTCTAACCATTCCTTATTACTACTATTTTAATATGTATCTAGACACACTCAAATGCTTCTTGACCAATCATTTGGTTTTACAAGCAAGTATTGGCACATCTTACTACAGAAATCTAGGCAGTGTAAGTCATTTGGATGAGACATCCAAGATCATAGGAAGACAGATCAACACCATGCTGACCTGCCTCCTGTCACTTAAGTGTTTTGCTAGAAAACCACCATGCAGTCAGTTGGTACAAAGCAAGAAACTGCATAATTATTTCCAAGTCAATGAATTTATGTTTATCCTATTTACATAAAGGAGGGAAATCCAGTCAGGGATGGGAAGGCCAGCGTATAGCAAACTTTGCCACTAGCATGCCACTCTACAAACTTCACAGGACATCAGGTTCTGGACTTTGAAGCAATTCAGTATGGCCCATTTGCAATGCATCTATACATTCTTCAGGAATGCAGGAATGTTTGCCTAGTTACATTTTTTGAATCTTTGAACAACAAGCTTTTGTTTGGTTGGGTTTGGTTTTTGGTTTGGTTTCTTGTTTTTTAAATGGGTAGTTGATGGTGCTTTCCAGAAGCATCACCCTGAAGACAAAATTGAATTCCAGTTCAAACAGTAGATTAAACTGTACATCTGCCCAATTTTAAAAACCATCTCTCATTTCATGCAAGGCCATTCCCATAAAATGTTTTGTGTGAATGTATTACTGTTATGTACTCTAAAAGGTACGAATATGAAGTGACAGTCTAGCTTTAAACTTTTGGTTCTTATACTGCAGGAAAGCTTCTATGAACCTGTCTGCAGATGCAGTTAGGACAAGCTTTAGGGAAGAGTTCTCAAAAGCTTTCAGCATCAGCTTAATTCTGCTTCCAGAAGTCTAAGGTCATTTTTAATCGCTGTCACAGGCAAAAGCAGAGCCTTTCAGTAAGTACATCAGAATGTCTCTAGACTTTAAAACATAGCATTTAAGTTTTTTTGTTTAACTCACACATTTCTTACGCTCATTTTTAACGAAGTTTTACATAAGTTTTATTTTCACTTGTAAACTCTCACTTTGGGCCTGAGCTGTAACATTCCAAAAACCAGCCGTTATCTTCCCTTGTCAGCCCTGGCAAGCTTTGCACAGGACCCAGAGAGGAACTAGAAACAAAAATTGATTTTACACCATTTGGAGCTCCAACGGACCTCTGACAGCAAACTCCAACAGCCTTTATTTGGCTAATCATCATTGTGGAAAGATCAAACAGCTAATTCTATATGTTGAACACTATGAAAACTATTAAAAAAAAATGTCTCCTACCGATAAGAACTTGACTGTATTGAAAGACTAAGTGTTACCAAGACTGAGGAACTGGCTCTTTAAACCAACTCTCTTGACATCAGCAACACAGTTTATATTCCCTTCTCACCCTTTTTGCTCTCTTCCCACCCAGGAAGTAAAAACATAATAGCAATTTATTAGATACATACTGTTTATCTCCTGTTCTCACTTCTAATTCTTTGGCTTTGGGGAAGAAATATGCTGTTTTCATGGAGATCCAGAGACCTGATTAGGATTCAGGGTCACACTTCTGCTGCATGCAACTGAACCCCCCCCTCTTATTCACTTACACCTGTTGGGATATATCACACAAGTGAGTGAATCCTATACAGGTGCCTCACAGAGCATGTCTGAAGTTGAGAGGCTTCTTGCACACAGGAATTTGTTGTTCGCACTTCTAGTTTTGAACGGGTGCTACTACATTTGTCACCTGTTGTTTTGATACAAACAGATATGCATGTGAAGTCTCCTTTGCACCAGGTTAGTTCCTTGAAAAGATGCATTTATAGTAAATGATTTTTTTTGGTGGGAGACAACAAACAAAAAATCAACCCAACCTTTGTAGAATAAGTTGTTAGCAGTCTCAAGAGTGGAAGCAGCCTAAGTGCCCAAGTTTCCTCTAGCCTTAAAGATGTCACAGCCTTCTAAACAGCGTTAAACATTTAGGGACATAAGGCACTAACGAAACATACAAATTCTTAAGAATCTAGTACACAGAGATAAATGCAGCCTTAACATACAAATGTAAGCCGGTAATGCCTTATGTGAGCCACCTTGAAAACAGATAAAAGCATATTTATTAGCTGTATGGTTAAGCACTTATTTGGGAAGAGAGCGCATAAGCACTTTTTTCTCTTTGAAGTACAAGAGCACAGGTGACTAAACAGGAAAAATTTTAGTATGTATCATGCAACTTCATTACCAAATCAGTATTTTTCAAACACTAACACAACTTAGAGAATCTGGAAATCCTGACAGTCCAGAACTCATTTGGATCTATCAAAAAGTCAAGCAGAGCCTAAGCCCTGGAACCAACAAAGAGGCATTGCCATCTTTACTGCAGGTTAGGACATAAGCATTGGACACCTCTAAAGCAGCTAGTTACACACAGAATCATATCACAAACTTTTTCCAGAGCTATCTATTGCCATTTGAGAATAGCACATGGCCAGGTTAAGTTCAGCATAGACACACCTCATAGGTCTCACATAAGAATACACATGCACTCAGCACCTACCTGGCATGGTTCAGTGGGAGGTGTCCCTGCCCATGCAGGGGGGTTGGAACTAGGTGATCTTAAGGTCCTTTCCAACCCTAACTATTCTATGATTCTATGATCCCCAGTCTGAGGCTAATGCAAGGAAGAGGCACCTGCATGATGGCCTTTCACTCAGCTTGATTTCCTCTATCACCAGGTACTTGCTCTGCAGTTTTCAAAACACTTGTTTGTTTTTTTTTCCTCCAGCATTTTCACGTATTAAGGCCATGCAGTTTCAACACATTGCTATGAGCTGTCAGTACAATCCTGCCACTTTTGGGATACTGCTTGTAGCTCAGAATGCCATGCCATAAAACCCTGTTGCCATCAATAAGTGAATTGAACTTAGATCACATAGTAAAAGCAACATTGACATGCTGTGACTACTGTGACTAAATAGTCTATTAATTTAAGACCTTTACCAGCAAAAGGTTTTTGACAAGATGTCCAAGCTATCATGATCTACTGTTTCTCAAAGTAACAATGGTATTGACAAGAACGAAACATTTCCTCAGGCACTCTGTTCAAAAATGCTTATGTATACACTTGCCTCTGACCCCTCTACTTGAGCTTACAAAGACAGTAAGGACAGAGCACATTTATGTAACCTAAATTGTTCTGAGTGAGCCTTTATTCTTCAGAAACAATTACAAACAACAGTGTTAGGCCAATACAGACTTGAGTTTCCTGGGACTACATCATGAAGTAAAATGAAAAATCCAAATAAGAAAGTTTATTTTTTTCAATGTATTTGACACTACCTTTGGGAAGTGCACAAAGACACACTGTTGAATGCAGAAACCTGCACAAAATGCTACCATTTGTTCCCCATGAATGCAATGATATACTTAACCAAATGAAAGAAATCCTACTGTTCTCCTGAGATTTCCTATCTTTAGCTGAATTTAGTGCCAAGTTCACTCAGCTGAAGATTGAGTTGTGTTAGCATGCCAGATACAAGTTCCTGTTAAGTCAGGTCTGTTTACTCACAAATAAAATGCCAAGCAAAAACTTGTTCTTATATAGTAACTTCACATGAACTAGAAAATGACCATTCATAGAACATCCTTGGCCCTTTACATAATTCAAGCACTGCTTTTAATTGAAAATACTTAATGTATTTTCATACATTAATGTTTCTCCTATTATGCAGCCTAATTTTGAGTGATTTTTCTTCTGTATCATTTGGATATGTTAAGGGATTACAAATTTCTACGCTGATTCAACAGCAGGGCCCCTGAAGCTTCAGCTTCTTCTGAAGTTCTCAGGTGACAAGTTCTTTTTACATGAAAACCATCAATGTAAGTTAAGTATTCACTTGAGTGTGGTCAAAAGTACAAGGACAGGGTGAGGGATCTACAGAGAAGCAGCTTTGTATGTGACAGCAAGGGAGGAACTGGGAAGATCTAAACCCAAGAGTAACATCATTTCATTAGAATAGAAGAGAATAAAGAACAGAAACTATGTAACTTGTAAAAAGCATGCCTGGTACCAAAATTCATATGGATGCTTACATTACGCTCTCAGTATCTGCTATTGTAAGGAAGAGCAAACAGAATTAAATCCATGATTCTCAAATATCAGTATAAAACATTACTGCAAACATTACAATGGAACCATAATTGGATTTTCTTTTTCTGAAAACTGGTTGAAGAAACTTACGGATTATTATAATTATTTGCTTTTTTAACACAAAGAGATTTTTAACAAAAAGATATGTTATATGAAATACACACATGAACATCAGATTTTCTCTTTATTTCCAAAAATAAGCTAGAAAGCCTCTTAATAATACTCAAATGAATTGGAAAGCTCACACACAGCTTTTATGTAAAGGCACTGATCTATTTTTTTTTTTTCTACGAAAATACAATGCATAACAACTGCTTTACATTAAATATGCAACTACTTTTAAATATGCTGCAGGTTTTTAAGAGATTTTTGAAATAAACTAATGTTAGGACTATAGCAGAGCCTGCAAAATGAACTATGCAGATTCAGGGCATGCAGTACATAAGACGCAGCAATTGTGGTAAGCCAAAGTACCACAGCACATCCATGTGATCAGATGGACTAGGTAGTATATATAGGCTGCCATTTAGTACCAGCCAATTGCTTAGAAAAGCCACAGCACTGAGCAGAAATGCTTTCACTCTTCTGAGTTTTTTTCATTTTAATCACGATAAAGAATAAAAATAGAAGGCAGAGGATAAAACTTGCTTTTGTTCAGGTCGCACTCAGCATTTCATAATCAAACTAAAAATGTATTTGCTTCAAAGCAGTACAATCAAAACCTGAAGAAATTCTGTAAGCTGCAAATATTTTAATAGAACTGTTACAGAATTAAATTATCAAAGACTACTGACAAGCATGCTTATTGTCCTATGAAATAGGCACATCACCAGAAAAACGATACCACTGCATCAGTAACATTAACCTATTTCATCTACACAAGATGAAACCAGCAAGCAATAAAACATGAATGAATTCCTTGGAAAGTTTATTTTTATACACTGAATTGACACAAAATATACTTCACAATATGGATTCTGAAGTTAACTCATTATATTCTGAACATTCAAACAGGTATATTATTTCAAGACAGAACAATCACCAATTGTACTTTAAAGCATTAAATGATTTCATCACAGCAAACTGAGAACAAAGTACTAGATAAACAGTGAAAACCCCACTTACACTGAAGTACCATACAGTGTCATAGGTATTACTTGAAGTATGTAAACACAGCACAGTAATGCCTTCAGTACTTCATACAGTGCCTGCAGTAGAACTACCAACCGTCAGAAGCTGATTTACTCTGAACACTAATTAGAAACTCAAGAATGCAAGTCATAAGGGCAGAAAGAAAGACAAAACCTTAAAAATATGACTTACCAGACAGATGACTTTAGCGGTGTCTCAAATGCAGAGAAAGTAAATTTCCGTATATGAAGATCTTGTTTATTTAGCCCTTAATGAAGGTTTCTCTCAAGAAATTAATCGACTTCACATGCAAGAGTCTGCAAAAGAAAGGGAGAAAGAATCTGAGCTGCTGGCTCATGTTTTTGTTCAAAGAACATTTGAGCTATTTTCAGCAGCAATGGGCTTGCCTACAATCACAATGAAAATGCAATACAGAACAACCAGCCTCCCAATCCAAGCTAAAAATATTATAAAAAAATAAAAAGAAAAAAATAAATCATGAAATCCATAGCAAAAAGGCCTTGTCCATTTTTATTTAAAGCAACAGAAAGATCTGGGAATAACCACTGTGGATGATGAATGAAAATATTGTTAAAAGGAAATCTGGGATACTGAAGACCTGTAGCTCAGCATATGAACCACCAAGGCTATTTTGTCTTTTACACAAAAAACACATTTTGAGTTTGGTTATCTCTGAAGATGCTTTACCTTCTTTACACAAGGACTCCACCGAGATGAAAGTACTTCTGTTTGCATTTAACTGCATCATATCTGCCTGGTATACACATCCAAGGACAGGAAAAATCAGTTTACCAAGACTGAAGCCAGTAATTTCCAGTTTACATCTTAAGTTTCCAGTTTCAGCACTGGCGTTATTTTGGAAGCTTAGAGACCTCAAGCTGTTGGCTCTCAGTTTTTTCTACCAGGGCCAGTGAGTGACAAAGGTCTCTCTGCCCTTTCTGCCACATTCCCAACCAGCCAGCTGACCCTCCCATAACATAAAAATACCAGGAAATGTAAAGTACCAACAAAAATTAATGGCTGTAGGAAAAGACCAAAAAAAGCATCTTGAAGGCTACATAAAAAGCTAATTATTTTGAAGTTTCAGACAATACAGGCAAACTAAGTCAGTGGAAAACCACCACCGTTATTTAACTTTTTGCAGCTTCTTCTTGTACAGGAAAAAGCTTCCAAGATATCTCTCCATGTATCCTCCCCCCTATATAGCTCAGCAATTCTGATAGATAAAACTTTGCTTCACCAGAAAAGTTTCTCATACACATCCATACTCTTAGATACTACCACTGAAAAACTTAATGCTTTTGTTCAAGGAAAAGTTATAAGATTTGAAGTTACTCTCAACTCAAAACCCAAGGTAGGTTGGTGTAGAAAAATTACAAAATTAAATCCCCAATCAAGTCCACTTAAGCACACTCATTTCAAAATGGTTTAGAATGCCATGGGTCGCTTTAATTTCTGATTGATTTGTGAACAATACCTATTTGAAAGTTATACTGACACATGAAACAAGGTGCCAGACACAGAGACTATTTACTAAACAATTAAAACAATAAAGCAGCGCTCACTGTTAAAAACAAACACAGAAAGCATATCTGCTCCTCAAGACTCATAAAAATCATTAGCCATAACATGCTTCTTACAATGATTGAAAAAGCTGCTGAACGTGAAAATATAGCAAAAGTTCTTTCTGGATTAGCTCAAAAGCATCTCTTCCATTTGATTCCATTAGTGTTACTGCCTTTAAAAGCAGATACAACAAAAAACACTACCCCACAAACTGAATACCAACTGGTTAAAGTAATCATTGTTGCAGCTTCCTTTCCAATAGGTAGTTTAGGACTATTATTTTACCACAGAACCAGTTCCCAGAGGTTAAAAAGTTCATTTTATATTTAACTTGAGATCCATGAACAAAGATTTAAAGACTCAAATAGCTTAAATTTCAGGCAACATGTAAATTATAGCCAGCTTGAGAGCTGTCATGACGAAGTGGAACATGCAGTAGAGTTTGTAAATAAACACAAGGCCCGTATGTACCAAGATCATTAGCGCCAGATGCTACATTACCTTGCTATCTATAACACTTTCATTTGGTGGTTACAAGCTAAATCAACAAATGTCTGTATGCCAGATACTAATACTACACAAATAAAAAAAATAGAAGAATGTGTTAAAATTATTATTAGCAGTACCAGTTTACTACTGAAGCAATATACAACACAACACTTTGCAGCACAGCATTTCTTTTCTGAAGCATTTTTTTTAGAAGGGAAATTTACCATCAGTGCTTAACTCATTCTGGTACCTTGTTTTTTCATACACTCTCTGCAACTGCTTTCATGCAAATAAAATTTTACCTGTTAGTATTTATATTATTTACTAAACACAACAGAAGTACTCTGTCAGCATATACTGAGATGTGCTTTAACTACTGAATAAAAATTGGATGATGTTTATCTAAAGGAAACATTAGATAACATAAATATATACCACCTAGGTCTCAAAGAGATATATATCTGTATGTTTATTAGTAAACCAGACAGATACGTCACTATACCAAGATTACCACCTTATGCTCAGAGAGTAATGATAATCACATCTCCCATTTTGTGGCTGTCTGCAACACTGAAATCAAACATATAATTTCTTTAGTGGCAAATGCAATGCAATTTAATCAATGGTTGCTATTAAGCAATTCAAACATGATCAAGAAGTGTACAGTACACACTACTAATGCAGGTACTTGGTGCACATCTCAAAGATCTCCATGACCAGATGCTACAGGACAGAATTCTGACAAACAAGAAGAAAGAACCTTGGCAGATGAGAGATACAGAAAGCTGTTCAATGTGTTAATAGACAAGACAGTTGCATACCTGCTGCACTGCATATTTAACTACTGTCATTTTAGAATGACAGCATATATAATGATAATTAAAAATATGGTTTTCTTTAGTTGGGTAAGTATAAAAGGTACACTGGAAATTTTCTAGACCATCATTTGAAAAAGAACTCCTGAAAAACCTTCAACATTAAAAAACCCACATAAACAGCAAATCTTGAATTTCAGTCTGTACTACACCTCATTGAAAAAGGTGGCCCATCAATTGAAAAAACAAACTGACTCACCTTTTGAATCCCAAAACTGCAAGAAAGAATATGTAGACAGCCAAGTTACAGTGATAGTTACACCTGACACTTTTTCATAACTCTGAAGAACACAAGTTACCTCAAAGAACTACCCATGGTGATTATGTTAAACTACCTCAAAAAACCTCCCAGAGTGGCTACAAAACAGTCTTGCTCTTGCGTACACATCTGTCCCACCACACATGGCAACAGAATTTTTGGTTAAGTCATTTCAAGAAGTGGGAAACTACCTACATTCCTTTAGATGTTTTGTGGCTTCATAATTTCCATATTGAAGCTCTGGTTAGAGAATTCTCATCTGTAACAAAACTTTCAAAGATGAGTGAAGTTTGCTGACAGCCATTTCTTAATTTCTCTGTTAGCACACTACTTTCCTGCATGAGCAATTCTATTCTCCAGTATCTTAGTATATCCCAAAATAGCTTTCCACATTCAAAAAGCAGGGCACTTCATCCTGCCAAATAATTTTTTTCCATCATTGCCTTCAACCAATCAATTGAGGATGGTCCATCTCACTAATATCTTTAGGTAATAATAAAGTTATTAAACATTTTTCTCAAGGTTTTGTATACAAGCGTTTCACCACTATCTAACTCATTAGAAAAACTTGGTAACTGGGAAAGAAAACCAAAAAGAGGAAACTTAGAATTACAGCTTTTTGGGCTTTAGAGTGCTTTCTGAGGAAAGAACTCAACAGCTGGCCAGGAGTTATGAGGCAACCTTTGATCTAGCAGAGTATCCAAGAAGCCTTCTGAATTTGTTACGGAGTGCTAACTCACACATTTGAAAGACATGGATCAAGACATCAAGTATGAAGAATCATGCTCTCTCTTCATTAACATCAGCTGATGTTTGTGCAAAATGGCAGATATTTGATGAAGAGTTTCCTCTGCCATCTGCTGTTCTCTAGAACGGCACATCTGCCTTTAGCTCTATTCAGTTCTCATTTTTTGCTTTGTAATGTGTTAGGTCTGCTCACACCCAATCACCATTAACTTTTGTCTGGTGATAGAAAAAAAAAAGAAGAAAAAAAAAGTAAGACTGAAATCCCGAGTCAGGTTATTGGGAAAGATGCTTTGCAAATAAGCAGCTCTGCCATCACAGTAAGATGAATTTATCATACAACTAAAAATTTGCTTTTCAGGAATCTTTATATATCTCAGAACTTTTACAAAACCTACAAAGCCTCACTGACTGTCCTTATGGCTTGATGTTTCTAAAGATGTAAAAGGCTTTCACACAGAGTCAGCACCTACGAATTTGTGACCTTCTTTATGTCTCTTAGAGATACAATAAACTAAACCCTAAACAATTTAAGATGCTTACAAAGACAATACATCCCTGGAAAAGTAATCTGTTTTCTAAATGGAAGCTGGAAAGACAGCTACGACCAGATTTTCTGCCAGTCACCTTTGGCAAAACTTGATTGAATTTACTGCTGCATATTTAGTTGGACATCTAAGGACTCAAACCCAACAATCTGTCAGTCACTGAAAAGGTTATATTTTTTAATATGTTTAATAACAGCATTAGATAATATAGAATGTTTAAAAATTACAATACCTTTAACTGAGCACCAAATAAAAGCATTAAAACACCGCAAGAGTCTCAAGCCTGAAGCGAAATCAGATGCATTTAAAAACCCCAACTATCAGAAGCATATTACCTAAATATTTAGAGCTGCTTGGTCATCTGTTGTAACCAGGTACAACAGTCATGCCAATTTCACAGAACTGGCAGCAAACCAAGTAAGTGACTTCTTAATGATGTGAAAAGCAAATACAGTCACTACAGCTATCACTATGAAACTGGACCAAGAGAATCATACTCCTGCTAAGAGCACTATTTTGCCAGTAAAACTAACTTCCTCTGTACTAAGAGTAAACAGTTAAAAATGTAAGAGGAAATAAATATGAAAAGACCTTTACAGGAAATGGAGAACAGAAGATTATTGTTTTTCTCCCTCTTGATACACACCCCTAGTCCACTGTTTCAAGACCTTTGTACAAAGTTATTTGTCTTTCAGTCTCATTCTCTGCTATAATGTGTTGAACTACTGTGTAAGGTTGTGTGTGAGGTTTTTCAGGGGTGGGAGGGAAGGGTGCTGGGGGCATTAGGCAGTAGGGTTTCCCTGAAGGCCTAAACCTCAGATATGTAAACAACCTAGGACTCTAAAACATACAATGCTCATTGTAACCTGCCAACTCAAACAACAGCTTTTGTTGAACAAGTTGCTCAGAAGGATTTCTGAGCCCAAATCCTAAGTGACTGTCTTTAAAATACCTATTTTACATATAACCAAATTCCCAAGCATCTATATGTCTTTTAACAGTAAAGTTCCCAATTACCTAAAATTTTCCTTCTGGGCCAAGTAAGTAGTGTCTTACCTTGATTACAGTTGTCATATACAAGCTTGTGTTTTATCAACTTTGCATCTGTGACACAAACATCTGCAAGATGTTCTCAGGTTATTTCCACTCTTCATAAAAACCATGGAAGATGGTGTTAATCCACCACATTTTATTTTTTTAAAAACCATTGCTCTGATGGTCATTAAAACATCTGCCACAGACACGGAAAACCTGGATTAAATTTTAAGAAGGATTTACAGCCACATCTCCCACTTTGCTGGCATGGAAGACTGAGCATCAAGCTACTGTCTGGTCTTTTGAGGACACTGGCCCCTCTTTCATAGAGTAATTATACACTTCATGTGGCTCACAGAGCAAAAGCCTGACTCTCTCCAACTTAATAAAGAGAATTTACCTAGGAGAAAGGAAAATTTTAGTGACTGCCTCTCCTCCTCTTAGTGTGAACACCTGAAAAATTTACTCTGAAATGCTAATACCTTCTGACAGCCATGTATAAGACTGTGCCCCCTTCACAAGGAAGAATTGCCACCACTAGGATCTGAGACCATGCATGCTCCTGTGCACAGCTGCTGCTCTCAGCCTCAAGTTATCTCATCTGTGCAAAGCAATGGAAATGCACAGAAGAAACACAAGTGCCAGTTCCCTCCTTTCACTTCACACAGATTTATGTTACAGAGCACAAGGACTAATGTCATTCTGCTCTTTCTTAAACCACCAGATTATGGCCAGGCCAGCTTTACACCTCCGCATTCTGTATTGAGTTCCTGTTCAAATTACCATGACTAAATCCACAAAGGAATTTAGGCCTCTCAATAATTAACACAGTGGTGTTCAGCCAATTTGCTAAGCTGCCAGTTTAGTAAAGAACGAATAACAGACCTATATGAAAAACAGTCCTTAGCTTTACCAACCAACTAATTTTAATGTTTTCTGCTACTTGTAGCATAGATGGTAGGGGACAGCAAAATTACTGCAAGTAAAACTTTCAGGCACTGAACCCCAGGGTAAAGAGAATGATAGCTGTCACCTCAACTGAGTACAAAACCTCTTACTAGAAATTAAACAACAGGTAAAAGTACTGCAGAGAACTATTTTTCCTTAAATGTTCCTTTAGTCAGTTTAGCCATTTTGCTACTATAATCCACTTAACTAAAAACAGAAGCTGAAGACATTAAGCAACTGTGCAAAGCTTTGAAGACTTTCAGCTACAGTTAGATAACACTTTTTAGAATACAATCTAATACTGAAAGAGTTTGATATTTTTCTGACTTCCCTCCTCAAGAGACTTATCTCAAAGAGAGTACCCGGTTTTCAGCAAGATACAATATTTGCATTTGGGTTTCCTACCTCTAACAGCAACGCAGCACATTATTATCATAAAACCAGCTAAAGTCAGCCAAAAATCACTGACATACAATTGCTTCACCAAACTCTCAGTCTGCCACTCACAGTTTTACACAATCATGACAGTTACCAGTTCTTCAGGCTGCAAAGAAGGGCTACAAGCAACATAGGAATAGCAGAAAAGAGAGCTACTGCATCCATCAGTACAGGGTGCTGAAAGCAGATCCATTGTGAGACAGATATCCTCACTAAGACCATAGGCATCATGAATGCCCTTGTCAATGACATTACTGAATATATCCCTGGAAAAAAATGTTATCTGGCACGTCACAAGGAAAGCTTGACCATCAGTTTCTGAGGTGTGGACCTGCCACACACTAGCAGCTGCCCAGAGAGCTGGCTAAGCATGCCATGCCTGAAGACACCACGGCAATCAGGCAAATACAGCAGTTCCAAGATCTAAAGTGTGCTTTTTCCCAAGGTCTTGGAAGTGAATGAAAAAAATGGTATGAGCTGGCAATGTGTGCTCACAGCCCAGAAGGCAAAATGTGTCTTGGGCTGCATCAAAAGAAACATGGCCAACAGGTCAAGGGAGGTAACTCTCTTCTACTCTGGTGAAACACCATCAGGAGTACAGTGTCCAGCTCTGGAGTCCTCAGCACAGGAAAGACATGGACGTGTTGGAGTGGGTCCAGAGGAGAGCCACAGAAATGATCAGAGGGATGGAACACCTCTCCTATCAGGACAGCCTGAAAGGAGTGAGGTTGTTTAGCCTGGAGAAGAGAAGACTTTGGGAAGACCTGATTGTGGCCTTTCAATACTTACAGGGGCTTAAAAGAAAGATGGGGACAAACCTTTTAGAAGGATCTGTTGTGACAGAATAAAGGGTTATGGTTTTAGACTGAAAGAGGGTAAAATCAGACTAGATAAAAGGAAAAATTTAGGTTTTTTTGGTTTCGTTTTGTTTTTTTTTTCTTCACAATGAGGGTGGTGAGCCACTGGGACAGGCTGCCCAGAGAGATGGTAGATGCTCCATCTCCGGAAGTGTTCAAGGTCAGGTTGGACAGGGATTTAAGCTACCTGGGCTACTTGAACATGTGCCTGCTCACTGAAGGGGACCTTTTAAGGTGCCTTCCAACTCAAATCATTCTATGATTCTATCTGCACCTCAATCTGGCAGAATCTGAAGTGAACTTGAAGTCTCCTCATGACCACATACTTTTACCCCAAACCACATGACTGATGGACAGGGGTAGAGCAGTTGATGTCATCTACCTGGACTTGTGCAAAGCATTTGACACTGTCTCACACGACA
>JAOEHX010007649.1:36749-55779 GCA_025448015.1 Bolborhynchus lineola
GGAGACCTCATAGCAGCCTTCCAGTATCTGAAGGGGGCCTACAGGGATGCTGGAGAGGGACTCTTCATTAGGGACTGTAGTGAGAGGACAAGGGGTAATGGGTTCAAACTTAAACAGGGAAAGTTTAGATGGGATATAAGGAAGAAGTTCCTTACTGTGAGGGTGGTGAGGCACTGGAATGGGTTGCCCTGGGAAGCTGTGAATGCTCCATCGCTGGCAGTGTTCAAGATCAGGTTGGACATAGCCTTGGGTGACATGGTTTAGTGTGAGGTGTCCCTGCCCATGGCAAAGGGGTTGGAACTTGGTGATCTTAAGGTCCTTTCCAACCCTAACTATTCTATGATTCTATGATCTTAAGGTCTTTTCCAGCTCTAACTATTCTATGATTCTATGAAACAGGGAAGTGTCTGCTTACAGTTCCCTTTTAAAGATGCCATTCTGACTGAATTCTTCAATGGTTTTCACTATGTTTGGTCACATAATGGAGAAAAAGTGGAAGGAAATAAGGATTATCAGACATTGCGCCCTGGCCACATGTTGCAGAAGTGAAGTCCACTCTGAACAGCATTCTCTCAGCTGAAGACAGAGACAGGCAGATGCTGGGGAGCTGGAGAAGGCTGTTTGTCCAGCAGACCTGGTTACTTGTCTCTGTTTGATATGTGGCATAGGTATGTAGCAGCAGGATACAGCCCTGCACACTGAACTGTGAAGGGGTAGTGTGTGAGTGGACCTGATCAGAGAGGTACAGCTCCATAGGATGAGCATGGTGCCATCTCTCCAATTAAGGCACCTGGTGACAAAGAACTGGCATCTCTGGGCGTGCAGTGTGTGATGTCCCTAGCTCTCACCTTGTGAGTGTCCAAGAGCAAAGCGGTTAAGATAGCCATGATCTGAAAGCAGACTTTGCATGTTTATCGTCCAGGGGAGATGGCCAGCTATGTGTTTGCAGGAAAATGGCAGACAGTATGATCTGTGTGAGCAGCTGAGTTCAAACATTCACAGAGCTGTAACTCAGTTACACACAGCACTGTCGTGGGACATACCTGTCACTGAGAACCCTGAAGAGAAATATGCCTTTGTTTTTTATTCTTCACAGTCATCTCACTCTTGCTCCGTAATCTGATGATACAGGAATTTGGTAGCTATGCTGACTTGTGCAGTCCCATCCTCTCATCCATCCCTTCCTACTTCTTGTCTCCCCAAGCCACAGTGCTCGTTATCCCCATGCTGTATGTGAGGCCATGCTATGTACTGCTGAGTTAAAACAAACAAACAAACCAAAACTACAGCATGATGAAAGGAGTTAAGTATAACTCTACCAATTCCTTTTAATTTGCATCACAGTGTGGCCTTGTGGACAGTTGGGTCAGCACAAGTAAGGGAAGCCTGGTGCCTGCAGCACTGAGCAGGGAGCAGGGACACATGGCTGAGGAGTGACACCTCTGCGTTCAGCACTGCTTTTGAGCCCCTGGGTCACCCAGCTTTGGCTAGGGCTTGACCTCTCCCAGCCACTGGTAGGCAGGTGCCTGCGAGAAGACATCTGGTTTCTGCATCAGCCCTGGGCTGCTGGGCTGCTCGCAGTACTGCGTGCTGCAAGGGGTCCTGCTGAGTTCCCTAGGTCCAGCACTGCTCTGCTTTGGTGGCTTAACAGGATGTATAAAAGCAGAGTCCTTGCTGCTATGCAGAGGTACATTTTGAATTTTTTACTGCATGGGCTGAAAAGAGTGGTTTGACAATAGTGAACCCTCAGAGCATATTTGGATGTTCTTTTGTGCATTCACGATACTTTACTGACTGTGCACCTCTTATTTATAAGAAGATGGATAGAAATGAACACATGAATGAGGGATAATGAAGCCTTTTCCTTTGGTTTCATTCTTTTCCTTGCGTATCAAGAGATGGCAGTATATTAGTCCGTTCAAGCTATAAAGACTTACAGCCTTCTCTGCTGTAGTAGGGGAACCAGATTCCTTCAGCATCTTAAGAGAGGATGTTCAGGCTCAGGTGAGTAGGCAGTCTGGCATCTTGGTCATCTCTGAATTGCAGCGGTTTGTCACCACATACCAGTACTACATTAGTCAGTAAGAGGAAGAGTTCCTAAATTTTGTTCAAAAGAGCAAAAAACGTTTAAAAATGTAAAGGTTCCTGGTACAAACAGATGAAAAAGATTACTTCTGATGGTGTTGTAGTTTGAGTGATCCTCCATCTAGAACACATGGCAGTTTTACATACCTGTTGGCAAACAATAGCAAGAGTAAAACAGAATAAAAATGTATAGGAAGAAAGCTAGAACTTGGCCCAGAGGAAGGCAGTCAGTTAGAAGGAAAAATCTGTTTCAGCTGCAAGTTCATGCTTAAACAAATTTAATGTACTCTTTGAAAACTAATTATATTCAGTGTTCAGTCTGGATGCCTTACATATGACAAACCACAACGAGAAACAGACTTCCTTCCAGTGTTTATACATTGCACGTTAGACAAACCATAGCATTTGCAGACTTCATTGAACTCGAGATCACTGCTAAATTTCTGTAGCCCTTGAATTCCTATCACAAGGCATTAAAATAATTTCAGGCAAGTGCTGCCAGTGGCGACTCATGCATAGTTCATAACCAACATCTTTTTGATTTTATTATGCTCTGGTTTTGCTGCCTTTCTTTCCCCCCTCAAGTCATCTCCATGTTAACGTGATGCCTAGAGGCAGTGTTCTCACAGAGGTCACTGTGTGGTGCCTTCATACTTCTGCATAGTGATTTGATTTCTATGTTTGTCTTATTTTATGAATTAATATCTTTCAGCACCCCCAGATTCAAAAGGAATCACAATATATCAAGTACTTATGCTGCGATGATCAAGCAACCCTGCATCAGTGGGTAACAGGAATAAGAATTGCCAAGGTGAGATTAAAATTACATTTACTTAAATATGTTTTCTATAAAATCATCTTGTCTTCCTCATGTTACTGACTGTCGGCACCTCAGCTGGAAATGTTGTGACAAGAATGAACATCTATGCTAATTTTGCCCTAGAAAGAAAGAGTAAAAGGGCATGACCAGGATGGATTTGCCAAATGTTCCTATATCTTAGTTATCAGTGTGTGTTTCTCATTAACACAGGGATGAATTCTGTAGCTATAAAGCTCATGGACTCATAAAACTTACTCCACAGTTATCTGGCACAGTAATAACAGGCTGTGGTTAAAGGTGTGCAAGCTCTGGTCAGTCCAGCTGAGACATTTTTCTGACAGTTCTGTCCATATTGTCTGCCTCACCCTCTTCAAAAGGTCTTAAACCCCACTTTGTTTTGCACAAAACATTAAGGGAGATGGATTTATACGTAGCCCATTATACTGGCTGTGTCTGGCTAAACAGACCTGCTCCTGTCAGGTATATATTCCTTTCTGCCCGTCCTGCTGCAGGGTGGCATCCAACAAAGGCCTGGGGTGGTCATCAAGTTATTATGTATCTTACACTGACAGAGCTGTTTGCTCTGGAGCCCAGGATTCAGGGTCCCAAAACTCCAGTCTGAAAATGTAATACTTGGAAAGCATTGGAGAAAGATATTTATTGAGAACATTTGGTTTTCAAGCCAAGTTTCAAGATTTTTACAGATCCTGAAACGAACATAAAACATGAGAATGATATCAGTAGGACTATGTCTGGTCATGGGGGTTCGTATTTTATTGTGCTGTTAGGGAGATGCTTTCCACCTGGCCCTGTGCAGACATAGGCACACCACTTGCAGAAAGCTGTTTTTGAACAAAACTGAGTGGGAAGGAATAGGATCAGAAAAGTTTTCCAATAGCAAAATGAGTGCTTGGCCTCTGTCAAGCTTAATACCATGCTTATTGTATTGCTTTGTTTTGCAGTATGGCAAGCTGCTGTATGATAATTACAAATGTGCAGTGAAGAAGGCTGGCTTGTCCTCTCGGTGGGCAAATCAAGGAACAGTGGAACCAGCTGCCTCTGCAGGATCCTTACCGGCAGGTACCAATGATGTCCCAGCAGTTGAAATCGCATTTATTGCCCTCTTCTGTCATCATCAGTGTTGAACATAGTCTTTGTTCTGAAAACTATCTCTTCATTCAGCAAGATAATGTTTTGTACTGGACAGCTCAGTGTAGTTCTGATCTGTCTATAACTACACTAGCAGCACAGATCTCACTTTAAAGTTAGCACTTCAAGAATCCAAAGACAGTCCATCGAAGGTCAGTTTAAATCTGCATAATTCAATAAGGTTTTTTTTCTGTTGGTATCTGAATACAAATGCTTTATCCCCACTACATTTTACCAACTGATGGTCCATGTCTCAAAGTTTTCTGTTTGCTTGTCTCCACCCTGGCTATATCAGAACTTTCCAATGAGTGAAAGCAATGAGTGGGATCTTATTCTGAGAATGATCATTTCAAAGATTATTATAGGGTGAGCCACTCTCTTTCCCAGCCTTTCACTCATATGTGTGATAATAATGTGGGTGTTGGGAAAGAATAAAGAGTAAGAAATGATTGGGTTATTTTTTAACTATACTTTTCCAGTAGCTTAATCATCCTGCTGTTACCTATTTTATCATGGCACAGATAGAACAGTGCATGATATGAGCTGTAACTTGCATGAATGTTTTTAGTTTACATGCTTAAGTTATGCTTTGTTTATTAGGAGGGACATGCTGGCTAAGTACTTACTGACATAGACAGGCAAAGTCAAAATCTGTGTTGGCAGTTAATATTCTGACTTTTAACATGGACAACTCAAAATCCTCCAAACACCTTACCAGCGTTTCAGTTTGTCTTTTTCTCAGTACATGTGAGGAGAGGGTGATCCCTCTACTACTCCTTGGAGTCAGATCATGGTAATAAATGCACATTTGGGATGGGGAGAGAGATTTTGAACAATAACAAGCTGTTCAAAATCAAGGGATTTTCTGATGGTTGGGGGGGTGGTGTTTTAGTGGGAGTGGATGAGACAGCCTTGGAGCATTTTGTGTTCTGGTATTGTTTGCAGAAGAGAAGTAGCTGGGCAGCAGGGCTCTGTGCTGATGCTGCAGTCTGTAGTGGATATGGCCAGGATTGAGGCCTTGATCAAAGAACACTGTATGTGATCATGAAATATACTGCTAATCTTAGCTAATGGATCCCAGTAAATGATTAAGTAGCCTGGAAAGCTTTTAGTCATTTATGTTGTCTCTACGGAAATGTCTCTGACGGATTGTTAGTGTTCTAGTTGAGGCAAGTCACTGTGATTCTTTCTGTCTAACACTTATCATTACTGCCCTATATAAAACCTGGAGCCTGACTGTAATACTATGGCCTGAACTACCTGACTGTGAGTAGTTGTTGGCTTATGGTTTGGAAATAGAGTAAAGCATGTTTTCTCCTGTTCTGCTTTCAAATGGCTGTATAGCTATTTGTATGGGCTGATTTCAGTATAGACTAAAATATGCTACAGAAAACTAGTCCTTGTAACCTTAGCTGGGAACTATACTCTGTTAACTTTAGTGGCAGTCAAAAGCAATGCTTAGGAAGGCAGGTGGAATTTCTCACATCCTGTGTAGCCTGTAGTCCCTGATCACACTGCTTTAGCTGTGTGTTCATGTATACCCCAAACAGTATAGTCTGTGGTTCTGAAATGTCTCAAGTGCCAGGCATATCTCAGGCAATATTGTTTGTCTCTGCCTCATTGTATGCGTCTTTGGATACTAAAAAAAGTGTATGTTATGTTCCAGCACAGTATTACAGTTTTTGAAAGATTAAGTAAGTTGTTTTATTCAGATGTACTTCCTGTAGGATTGTCAGCTACAACCATGGAGGCATGTGGGCTTTATCATGTGGAAACTTACTAGTTTTAATGTAAGGTCTCGTGTTTGCTTTCCTTAGATAATGAAATGAATATGAAAAGTTTCAAAATAAGCCTGAAGTAGAAAATAGACATCCTCATGCATTTTACTGTATTATGTATAAGAAACCTGTAACAGGTGGTTGCTTGGTAGAAGTCGTAAAGATGTTTTTCTTAGTTTGCTGTTCCCTGATCTGCTTAATACCAGGGAAATGTAACACTCTCTTTCCTTTGTCTCTCCACCCTTGTCACAGGTGCTGTTCAATCAAATGGACAGCTTCCCCAAATTGTTTGTCATTCCAGTGCAGAATTTCCAGAGACTCAGAAGAAAGTGGATGCATCAGAGGTACAGGTGAGCAGTTACAAGCAGTGCAGTAGTTAAATGTCACCTGTGAAACAGTTCTTCAAGTTTGTTTTTCTTCGCACACTGTCTTTCCCACTCACAGTGTACTGTTATTACAAGGATTTGGCTCCCGGGCAAAGTGGCTGGTTCCCTGCTGCCCCTCTTTGGGTTTTACACACTGCAAATGGTGTGTCCGTAGCACAGAAGCAAGGAGCCACTAACGGGAGGTAAAGGCACGATCACCCATCACTTTTATTCTTCTGAACAAGCTGTGAGTTCATGTAGCAGGAATAAGGATGTGCCTACTGGGACAGTCTCAAAGAGTCTGTACTGCCAGAACCTCCGGGCCATTTCCTCTGTCTACCAGGAAACAGGTCTTGCCTTAGTAACACAAAGGGTATATAGTACTGTTTTCAGCAGGGAATACTGCGCACAGCTGAAGATGAATGTGTAGGAAAGGCAAAAGTGTAAAGATACTATGTTTTCATTCAGCTCTAACTGAATTCCTTTGTTAAGCTCCTGATCTTGACTACTTGCACTATATCTGCCTGTAAAAATATCAGTAGGGTACAGTGTGAGGACTTCAGAAACGTCCTACAGAAAAAAACAAACCCTGCATGTTTGCAGTTCATAAATTCGTTCCCTCCATCATGCATAAAGTGTACAGGATAAGTGAAATGAAATTTGTAGGATTTTTCTGTCACCTGCGTTGTGTCCCATGCTTCTTGTTTCTGCCTTAAAAGCATTCCTCCTTTAAAAAGATTTGTTTCTCTGTTCTGAACCTTACTTCTTCTGCAACAGGTCACATTCTCAAAACTCAGCCAGTGGTTTCCTCCTCCTGCGTCTCATTTACTTCCATCTTTGTAGGCAAAGACAGTGAGGAAGAGAAGGCTTAGAAGTTATACTTAGCTAATGCCAGAATTAGTACTGCTGACTGCAGGGTTGCAGAGCACTTTGCTTCTGCTAAAGAAAACACATTGCTTTCTTCAGCTCTCAGCTTCTACAAGTCTGGGACCAAGGGAGCAAGTTGAAGTCTTTCAGGGTGCACTGTGCTACGGTTAGAGCACTAAGCTAGCTGGGGATAACTTGATAAATTAGCATAGCTAGAAATGCATGTGTTACAAAGCTTTGTTTTCAGGACAGCAGACTTCACAGGTTTACAAGTACAGATAGTGTGTGTGCGTAGTAACTGTAAACAGCTACTAGTTGCTACCTGAAAAAAAGAAGAGCAAATTATATTCAGATATCACCAAATGAGCTTTATTTATGATCACAGTTAACAACTTAAAAGAAAATCCACATGAAATTTTATCAAATAAACATCTCCATAATTAACTGCTGTCCTGCATTTTATTTTTCTCAGTTTACATGATGGATACTTTGATTCATTTTTCCTTTCAAAAAAGTTGTCAGAGGATTTGATCGCCTCCTGACCTTGCAAACATGGCTACAACTTCATAGCTTCAAGGACCTGTTTGTCACACTATTGATTTGAAAGTGGATGCAGCGTGTACCTCTGCCTTGCCCAGCAGACAAAAGACTTATCAGTGGCCCTTGCCAGGTCACTACTGAAGTGTCTTTCCTATATTGTGCACTGCACAGTCATGACAGACGGGGTTTTCCAAGTGCCTCTTCCCAGTGCTTGGCAGTGTTCTCCCTCCACACAGAGGGGGCCACCCAGGGCGCTTTCCTGCAGGTAAATGCTTCACACCATGTGGCAAAGTGCTTGGGACAGCAGATACAGGCATGTAAACTTTACATTCCCAAATCTGTCCATCTTCTTCCCAGTTCACTGCTGCTGTGTCTAGCGAGTTTGGCAGAGATAGGTGACTTCATTATTTTAGCTTTACCCAGAGATCCAGAAGTTGCTGCTCGAACAGGAGGTGGAGATACAAGAGCCAGAACTACATCTGCTTTTTATGTTCTGAAATCTTGCTCAGTATTTTCAGATGTAAAAACACAGCACAGATTTTATTTTTATTTAAGTCTTCATGTTCTCGGGAAATAAACAGCAGGGTGGAAGATCAAGAAAATATCTTTACATGTCTTAGTAACTGCAGTTCTTTGGGATTTTCAAAGCACTCAAAAGCATGAATACTGTCAAAGCTCTATGGACAGCTCCAGAAAGAAGACAAAATGCTACTTGCACTCTTCATGCAAAACATACTATACTTCATTTTGCGGTCTGTCCACTGCATTCTTCTCATGTATTTTCACGTCTTTCACTGTTCTCAAGCAGCGGTATTAGTTTGCACGTGCACTGACTGTGTCTTGTCCTTTTATTCCTTCTGCTTATTAAAGGCTAAGTCAAATAACATCAGTGCACCTGGCCTGGAGCAGCCAGTGATGAGGCCACAGAAATTCCAGAATAAGAGAAACTCGCTGCAGCCTCCTCCTCCACCAGAAAGGTGGTCATCTGCTATTTCTGCTTCACCAACTCTACCCTCCAAAGTCAAACGAGACAGCGGCATTTTCCTAACAGACCCAGACACCTTTCCAGCACCACCACCTGCGTTGAAGGTTGATTTTCCACCACCGCCATCTGACTTCTGTGATCCTCCTCCTGATTTTGTGCCTCCACCACCACCACCACCAACCTCCAGCAGCAGTAATGGAGATGTGCCATTACCCCCTCCACCTCCACCTGTCTCTACTAAGCCACCACCTCCGACAAAGAAACCTGTGCCACTTCCATCAAAAAGGCTGGAAAACACTGGACAAGCTGGAGAGCCACGGTCAGCTGGGCCACTTCCTATTGGGGGTGGAGGCAGGCAGGCAGATTTCATGTCTGATCTAATGAAAGCTCTTGAGAAGAAAAGGGGCAGCAACTCCTGAACTCTGGAAGCAGGTGAACTTCAAGCCATAGCTGTTTGTGAGTCAGCATGGTAAAGTTGTGCTGGATCAGGCTCCTCCAAGAGAAATTCTCCTTCAGAGTTCCTCCTGGGGGTCTCAGGAAGTAAGATGGGGTGCCTTCTCTCCACCTCTTTGTCCCTATAACTTGCCTCTTCTGCCCCTACCCCTCCATTATTAGCTACCATTCTGCCAACAAGCAGAGGGAAGAATTGGCTCTAGTCTTGCTTCACTCCATAAGGATAGCCAGGGGTGGTGGAGCAGCACTCACAGAGCCCACTGGTGAGCGAACACTATACCTGCCTCTCTAGTAGAGTTGGAGCTGAACAAAAAAAAAAAAACAACAGTGTTGGGTGAATTTTAAAAAGTGCAAAGATCCCTTTTCACAGAATTCCCCATAAAAGTTCTTTATGAGAAAACCCCCAAATGTGGGGGTTTTGGTGGTTTGTTTTGTTTTTTTTTTTTTCTATAAAAAAGATGCCAGTGTTTTTCAAAAATAGTCTGTCTTAAAAAGTAAAACCTCAGCTAGATCATTCTGAGATGCAAGGCAGGACCAGGGCCATTTCCAGAGATGGTCACCCCAAATGCTTCCATATACAACTCCAGTCATATCTGTCAGCACTCACAGTTGCTGCCTTAAATCAGATTTAATTTGTTTAAACTTAGACAAAGAAAAATTTAGCTCAAAATCTTGTGTTTCTCATGGTAAGCAGGATTTTCTTTTTCCTGTTGGTTAACATTTGTCTTCAATCTGTACCTAGAAATAGTCTGGCTTCTCAAAGACTTCGTAATTATCTTGTACCTGATCTGAATGTCTCCTCCTACTTTTTTTTTTTTCCCATTTGTTCTCCCATTTTAATTCTCTGTTGTTCATTTAGGCAGCACTCATTATTAGTTCTCAAATAAAAATAGCTTCTATTTTATATCTGCACAAAGTGTCGTAGTTAATGAACAGGCATTTTACTGGCAATTGGTACCACTTCAAATAGTTTAAAGAGGTTTTGTCTGTATGTGTTAGAAATCTGTTTGCTGCAGTTTGAAGGCGGCCTACCTCCTCTCCACCATCCCAGTACAGCTACACTGCATGCTCCTGCATTGGCTCCGCTTCCCAGTGAGGTCTTTGGTTTAGGTGAAGCATTTGACCAACCTGGAAGAGGTAAGGGACTTTTCTGGCTCTCCAAGATATATCAGGCTATCAAGGCCTGGCCTTCTCCCCCACACAGACACCTTGCAGTCTCTGCACTGACTGACATCAGTGAAAATGTTGTTGGTAGAGCCTGAAAGTGTGACACTGAGGTGCCACTTCACCTACGAGCTGTGGACCATTATTTTCCACATTATCAACAAGGTCACAGCACGAAGAGACACCCTGTTATCCAAGTACAGGCAGCAGTACTGGCTAGCTTGCCCCACTTTTGTTCAGTTGGTCCCTACTGTGTTTGTACTTTTTGGGGGCTGCATGAGTGCAGTCCTCCACAAGACAGCAAAGACCAGGGCTTTGCTATGTTAAAACACAAACCAAGAACACTCAGTATCTGGGAACCAGCCCCTGACAAGCTGGAGCAGTGAAAGGCAAAACATGACCATCTTAACATAAGGAAGAGATGGTAGTACCTGCTCAAAGCAGTTAAGAGTGAAGGGACAGGCTCCTGGAAGGACCAGTGCAAGGCCCATAAGCTTAGTTCATGCTTTAGTTCCAAGTGCAGGAGAAAAAAAATACTAATTAGCTAAAAGTAGGAGGGTTAAACCTGGGGTTCATAAAAATGGATTATTTTTTCCAGTGGATTTCTATATATAGACGAGGGAAGCATTATGCAGATCATTAAATGCTAAAGAGCTCGGTGTCACTTTCTGATAAGGTATTAGGAGTGCACATCTTCAGCACACTTGGGAGACAACAGCTGTCTGCTATCCAATTATTTTTAAATCAAATGAATTTTCTTTTATGAGATATACACCCAGCATCAAACTGAAGCAGGACGTATCTATAGAGAAATGTTGCAGAATAAGCTGGTTTCTCTGCATTCACAAAGAGCTAAGACTCGCATGGCTTTCCTAGCATTCACTCTGCTCACCAGAATGCTCAGCCTCCTGCCCTATTTCCTCCCTTCTCTTTTGTTACAGCACAATAAACTCAATTTTATACATTCTACATCTGCAGTCAATCATAATACGCACAATCTTACACAAAAGAAAAAGTTAAGCTTTCTTTAAAACAAAACTCACAGAAAACTCCAGAAATCAATTAAAATGATGTGATGATTAGACCTCTATCAACTATTTTGTGTCTGTACATGGTTGCATTGAATTTCTGAAATGTAAGTATTCAAACTCCATTCAGAGAACAGAGCTACCATCTTAATGATACACAATTATCTGGGTTTATTTGGTATAAAAATACACTGCAAAGCACAAAAAGATCTTTCTTTCCAAGACTGTAAATCAAAGCATTTGTAAAAAATAGAAATTAATCTTTCTACCTCTATCTAACCTACTGCTACATGAAATTGCCCAATTCCTGCAGATCGCCATAGTATGTACACCACTGGAGATTACAGTATTTTAGAATGAAAAGACCTGAAATTGCAGCATGTTATTTTTAATTTCTCTCCATACCTCAACTGGAAGCAGTCTCAGCAGCTGTTGTTTTTGGACTCTTACATCACTGATGTGGAAGAAGGACCAACTACAAGTGACCACTTTTCCATCAGTCCTTAGGATTAGAAAGGTTAGCAGTGGAAAAGCCTACACGTGGGTGTCAACACCACTGCTCCTCAGATCTGTCCTCTGCTACAGAAAGAGGAAGAGCTTAGAGGTAAACACTTCCTTGATTACCAGCCATGGTACTTTTGTTCCCCATCTACTCTTGCATCCACTGCTGTGTTTATGTAATGTGAAGGAAGACGCAGCTCCAGAACTGCAGGTGGAAGCCAAGGGGTTTAGGGAATATATCATGAAACACAGTATTAATGGTTACATTGTCATAATAAAACATAATAATGAAAACCTAGAAGTGGAAAGGGAGGTGGTACTAAATGCTGAGCATGATGTGGGCTCATTTGTCTACTGTTACAAAACACAGTTAAAAGGTAGTGTTGAGATAACTATTCTGCATGCAGTTTTCACGTACAGCCAGACACTGGGAGTGGAAAAGTAGAAACTTAAATGGTTCATGTGGCAAAACTATAGGAGAGAACTATTATTTATGGGTTGTCATTGGTGGTCTCAAAGTAATTGGGAAACATGCACTTTCTGTCTGAGAGTGAAACAGAAGAGAGAAAATCATAGAATGGTATGGATTGGGAAGGACATCTAGTTCCAACCCCTTTGCTGTGGGCAGGGACACCTCACACTAGACCATGTTGCCCAAGGCTCTGTCTAGCCTGGCTTTGAACACTGCCAGGGATGGAAACATTCACCACTTCCCCAGTTAACCTGTTCTAGTGCCTCACCACCTCACAGTAAAGAACTTCCTTATACCCAACCGCAACTTCCCCTGTTCAAGTTTAAACCCCAGGCCCCTTTGTCCTATTGCTACAGATTCAGTGTTGTTAAGGCTTATGAATTCTCAAGGTCCTGCAGAATATCCTAAGACAGTTTTATCACCATTAATAGTAAGTACTGACTATTACAAAATCAGAATAGTTACTAAAAACAGGCAATGTGAACTGCATGGTAAAACCAGGGGGGGAAAAATGGCAGATTGCCAGTAAAACAGGGTAGGAGGATATGACTGAGTCCATGAATGAACTCCTGGAGAAGTAGCTGACCTCCCTGCAACCAGAGGAATATGTGAAATCAATTGTCAGGGCTTTCTTCATCCTTTCAGATGGTTTTGAAAAACCTGAGAAAAGCCTCACAATGAGCACAGTGGGAAGTACCTATTACTGCTTGAAAAAAGAGTTCCCATTCAGAATGTTCTGGTTTTATATTGTGATGCTGGAGGCTTTCTTTACATGTAAGTATGGGTGAAACATAGCTCCACTTGCTACTGTTACTAATAGGATTTACATTTACAAAACACTTTGAAAGAAAAAGCAATATAAAAATGCTTTGTACTTATGAAGTTATTCCATGAGGTGAAGATGTACAGGCAGCCATGTTTGGCTCACACACAAAACTAAACAGAAGTTTGGTTCAGCACGGAGTTCCTTCCTTTCACCTAACTGGAAACCAGGGTCCAAGCTGTAGTGATGCTGTATTTACCCTGCAGGCACAAATAGATTCACCTTCCAGTCATTACCTAGCTGCAACTCATTCCACTGCAGGTGGTAAAGCTGGCATTCACAGATTTCATCACAACGTGCTGTTTTGCTTGTAAGTATCCGTAAAGAGGCATCAACAGCAATGTTTCAGTAGGTTGAAAATGCAGCCTCCCCCAGCAGAACACTCCTTTTATCTGGAAGTATTGCCAGCTCAAACAGTATCCCAATGGTTGCAGAAGAGCACTTAGGACCTGCAGAAAAAATGCTAACCCAGGCTGAACCTTTGTCACTTGCTCAAATTTCACTGGACTTCCAGAAAAATATTTAAATACCTATATTGTGCCTCACGTTATCATACTATTATTTACATTACAACCGCATTTATATTTGAACAGCTGTATTTCTGAGAGGAAACCATTCTGAATAATTTTGTTGATTGTGGTTAAGAAGTAAAGACATTCAAATATTTTTTTAGTCACTGAAAGATTGCTAATACTATATTTTTTTCACTCCAGTTATGTTTCTGGAGATAGATCTGTGAAATGGTGATTACACCACTTAATAGCCTCTATGTCAAAATTTAAGTGGCACTCAAGGAATTTGGAGATTCTAAAACAATTGATTTTGGATTTGGGAAGAGTCAAGGTAGTGTCAAGAAATAACAGAACTCCCAAATAAGTGATTTTTACTGTAAATTTTCAAGCGTAAACACTGGTCTTGCTTCCTTATGCATTAATTTTGGTTTAAGTTTTGTGAAATTGGAATATCAAACAAGGATAAATAACAAGACACAGGACTTAAGACTAGTCTCTCCCTGTTACTCATAGCATTCTGTATAGCAGCTCCAGTTGAATTTTAAATACTTGCCCTGCAAGATTTTTGTTAGTCCCTCACAGCATCAGGTGGCTGGATACAAAAGGCATACTGACTCAACTACATATATAGTAAGATACTTCCAAGAAAGTCCTTTTCCAAGTTCAACCAGTGAAAATTTCCTGAGGCTTTATATCCATGTGCCAACAATCTTTCTAATACTATCAAAAGATAGACTTTCAAAGAGCAGTGGGCCAGGCTTGACTGGCACCTGACATTGGCAAAGGCACCAAAGTTTATTTGCAGGCAAGTCACTTCCAAGACAGACATCTTTGTTCATTATTTAATTAAATTTCCTTTAAATGTTTTTTGGCAGTTTAATGCGACAAAACAAGGTCAGAAAGAGAAAAGGTGGCAAGATCTGACTGTAAGATGATCCTCTGTTGCATCTCTGCAAAAGATTTAAGAACATTTATGTTTTCAGAATACAATTATATTTGAACAGCGTGTAACAGCAAGGAAAACATTCATCAAAATACCATATTATTAAAACTAGCTTAGATGGATTTTAAATGGACCAGCCATTGGAAGCTATTGAGACCCACCTGATCAGCCATGAATTCTGAGAGGTTAAGTGTGACAGGTTGGCAGAACTTAAATACTGGGACTCAAATAAATGCACAGCTGAATAGAAAAGGCAGAGTTATAAACGCCAATATAAATTGTTGATGCAACCATACATAGCGGTCCATTTCTTTAATCTTTAGATTTTATAAAGTTGCTAAGACTACTTTGTCTTGCCTACCAGAGTACCAGATTTCAGTCCACACAGTGTAAGGGAGAGAAGTTCCTGTGGCTTGATCCATTGATCCTGTTTGAAGGCCTGAGCTTCAATCTGTCTTGATCATCGTTCTTGCTTGGTCAGATTTCTCTCAGGATGAACAGCTCACTTTAAGATCCTTGGTGTAAGCTGGGAGTAACCTGCTCTCTCTACAGCCTGCTGTCTCTGAAAGGGGTGTTGTAAGATCTGCTGTAGCAGACAAACCTGTAAGTAATTAAAATGGGTAAGTTTTTATGCAAAATATTTTCCTGCAAACAAGAAAAGTTTCTTCCACTTCTTATTATGCACCCTCCTAGCTCCAGAAACTATAATTCTTTGCTTACTATTTTTATACTTAAAGTTTGCTTACTGTTATTCATGATACTATTAATATAGTTGCTACTATTTATAAGTAATACTATTACTAATTTTGTTAGTATTGTTAATAGTAATTGGTATTGGTACAGTGTTGGTCAAAGTGTAGTATAGGTTCAAAAAGTAAATGCAACAACTCTTTCATTAACAATTACACCAATTACAAATAAATATGTCAGGAAAGAATGAAATAATTTTACCTCTGAGAAATCATTCAAATTAGCTTTTTGCACTGCTGATTCTGTCATCCAATTCCTAATTATGCATCTAGGATTAACAGCTGAAACCAAAATTATATTGGGTTAAATTTAGTTAGACATATTCAACAAAAGGAAACACACTCATTGAAACATGTCATTGAAATATTCAAGAAGGTTTAATTTGTAGATCAAGGAAAAAAATGCATAAAAAGGAAAAGGAACTAAACTACTTATTTTGATGAACTGTTAAAGGAACTTTTTAAACTTGCACAATCAGCAGTGTCAAAGTGCCAAAACATGATTACAGTAAAACAGAACATCGCACTGATACACAAAGGATTTCCTGTGGTGAACACCTGCAGACTTTTCAAATGTGATGAGATAACCATGGCTTTGGTTCCTGCTACATTGTTGGAAAGCATATTTCAATGTTGTCAGCACCTTCCTGGAGAGCATAAAAATTAATATTACTTGAGTAGGAATTATTAAGATATTAATTAAAGTATATGTACTTAGATATCCCTTCTTCTATCTCATGTATCAAGACTTTAGCCATAAAAGCCTCTACTGTTTATTTCTGCTGTATTTCTGCTGTATTTTTTAGAAACTACTTTATCAACTTTCCTTTTAATTTCTTGTTGGGGGTAATGGGAGGTTCCCCACATTTTTCCACAACTGTCTGCTGTATCTTTTTGGAAACACTGATGACCACTGCACTGTGTCTCTCGCATGTTCCAGGCTGACAGTGTCTAAATAGTGGTAGGAAGATTGTAGGGACACAGAAAATAAAACTGCTGAATTAGTAAACCAGGCTACATGTTACAGGACAGCAACTAAGAACTCATAAAAGGCATCCTGTCAAACTGGATGCCAAAGAGGATTCTCATAAGCACACATGGCTTTTATTATCAATTTTTTTAGCAGATGTCAGTCAACTGCACTTCTACTTCAGAAAGTTCTCCATTTAATGAAGAAAACAATGTTACTGATTAACTGTAACAAACATTTCACACTTTCACTGCAAATCTTAATTTGACATGGGTCTGCGTATTTTGCCAAATTCAGTGGCTGATTATTATGAAGAGATGAATTAGTGATACCAGAGACATTTCACCCACGGACTTGAACCCAAAAGTCTGTGATTTTTGGACATACACAAACTTCATCTGTTCTTTCCCTTTCCATTTGTGTCTCAGCAGGTTTTATTTGCATAAATGTTAGTTTTATATGTTTCTTTAAAAATATATACATGTTTATAAAATATTCCTGTAAATCCCCCTACAGCATATTTTAAAAATTATTTTAGAGAAAGCAGAATATTCATCAAAATCACCATCCCAAATTTCCATCTACTCAATTAGTAAATAAAATTTCTCATCAATTAGTTATGATGTGATTAATAAATTATATTAGGAGGGAAATGATCAGAAACAATATTTGGATAAAATGATTAAACTTAATCTATTTCCATTTCCCAATACACTGTATTCTGGCATCTCCTGGTACTGCTTCCTGAGCTTGCAAACGTAACTTGTTTAGCCTAGCTGACTACCAAGACAAATGATGTCTTTGAGAACAGCTCTGACTGGCTGCTGTTAAGGTTCTGTGGTTAGAAAATCACAGGATTTTATTCATATTTAATAGCTCCCCATACAGAATTAGTGCCTAGCACAGTAAACAGACTTCTCTGTAATAAAGCACTGCTTCTAAAAAGCACCATTTAACCAGCCAACAAACTAGAATTTACTGAAGCTGTGTAATCTGTGAAACAACACTTGCATGATTATTTTATGTATCCAATACAATTAATATCTTTCCGTTTGAAACAGAATGATAGCCATTTTAAACCACAAGATTTGACATGCAGAAGCATTACGCAAAGGGTCTGTATTTTATTTAGAAAAGTAAAGGACAAAAAAAGTCACCCTATGCTGTACATGCAGGACTCTGGCTGCTCATGTTCCTGCCAGAAAGGACAAGGTGAAGCTCTCTTACAAAATCAGAACATGGCTGAAACCAGAAGCACCTCAGGCAGCACTTCCACTCCTTCCTTTATAAAAGCTGCACAGGTAATAGAACATTCCACCAGAACATCCAGGTGCTGACTTCCACGAGAAAAAGGCAGAGGTGCAACCCATCCAGACACAGACATTCTTCATGTTCACATTACCTCTGTTCTGTATGTACTCATATTAAACAAAAGCCAAAAAATACAACTAGCTGTTTGGAAACCTGATAATCTCTACATAGTCTAACTGCTGAAAAATAGTTTTCCTACTTGGCAAAATAATCTGCTCTGGCCAAGTTTCTGACTTCATCTGGTAAATGGGTTTTCAATAGCAAAGTGTGGTAACAGTATAAAAAGAATATTTAAAAGGTGGAGAAGTTAACAAATGACTCATACAAAAAAAACCCCATAACTCACATTAAACCCATGACTCATACTAGGAGGAGAGTATTTGGCCCAGAAATATATTCTTAACAATAGCAAACTGTCAAGTTTCATAGTGGCATTAAAAATATCAAAACAAGTGACAAGATAATTATGAAAGAGTAAGACAAGCCAGATAAGAAAAGGACAAAGCAGAAGACATTTTGTGCCCTTACGAGAATTTTATAATCTGGTCTACTATTTTTTCCCTGTTTCTTTTGTAAAGTAATACAATTAAAGACTTGTATTGGGATTTGGATTGTCAAAACTTTTTGATCAACTCCTAAGGAACTAAGTTTAGGCAGTACAAGATAAAGTGCTACTAAGAACTAAAAGTAAATGAAGAGAGAAAAAAACATAAAGATAATAAGTGATCAGCTTCAATGCCTCAAGGTAAGGTACTTTGAGGAGTAAGATATTTTACTACACTTAGTAATGATGAGGGAAAGGTGATGAAAATGGATGAGGCGGGGAACTACAGAGCAGAAAGCCTCACCTCTGTGCCTGGCAAAATCTTGGAGCGGATTCTCCTGGAAGGCATGCTGAGGCACATGAAAAACAACAAGGTGCTTGGTGACAACCAGCATGGCTTCACAAAGGGGAAATCCTGCCTGACCAATCTGGTGGCCTTCTATGATGGGGGTACGGAACTGATGGACAGGGGTAGGGCAGTTGATGTTATCTACCTGGACTTTTGCAAAGCATTGGACACTGTCTCACATGACATCCTTGTCTCTGAGTTGCAGAGACATCAATTTGACAGATGGACCACTCGATGGATAAAGAACTGGCTGGATGGCCGCACGCAAAGAGTTCTGCTCAATGGCTCAATGTCCAGCTGGAGGCCAGTAATGAGTGGCATCCCTCAGGGATCAGTGTTGGGATCGGTCTTGTTTAACATCTTTGTTGGTGACATGGACAGTAGGATTGAGTGCCCCCTCAGCAAGTTTACTGACGACACCAAGCTGTGTGGTTCAGTTGATACCATGGAGGGAAGGAATGCCATCCAGAGGAACTTTGACACGCTTGTGAGGTGGGCTGATGCCAACCTGATGAAGTTCAACCATGCCAAGTGCAAGGCCTACACTGGGTCAGAGCAATCCCAGGCACAGCTACAGGTTGGGCAGAGAAGAGATTCAGAGCAGCCCTGTGGAGAAGGACTT